>KN484601.1:19510-89977 GCA_000787095.1 Periophthalmodon schlosseri
TCAAATGTGGGACTGAAGGGCCACACTTGAACGTCATGCAAAACAACATCAAATGCTTTGGGTGTCTTGAAAGGCACTATACACAGAGTTTTTCTTTTTATGAATAAAACTATTAGTGACATCAGCAAACACAAATTATGCATGGGTTTCAGTTCCCTTTTTAATAGTCCACCATTTTGATGACTATTCACCATTCAGATAAAATAGTTAGTTTTGTGAATTGTGAATTGCTATGGCAACAGTCCTCATTTTTCAACACCCTAAACCCATGGATAAAGGCCATCTGCAAGACCTGCATCCTGAAACCTGAAATACTACTAATAATACCGGCTTGTCACAGCCTGATCTCATCAGATCTGAGATGCTAACCAGGGTCGGACCTGGTAGTACTTGAATGGGAGACTTCTGGTAACACTAAGTGCCACAGTGGGGCGCCAGTGGCAAAAAGTGTTGTTGTGTACTTAGGCAGGGCACTTCACCCACATAGCATAGTATGAATGTGGTATGTGTGTAGAGGAGGTCGGAGGGGCTGATGGTGCAGATTGGCAGTCTCGCTTTCATTTACCTCAGGGCATCTGTGGGACTGGAATGGTACTAGAACAAAGAATACTTTACCATCATCAACCATGGCTTATCTCTTTATTCTTCAGTATAATTTCTTTCTCTTTTTTAATACAGTAACAGTTTTATTGTGTATTATTTTGTCCAGATTCACATACACGTTGGGAGAGGGCATGTGGCTGCCACTGAGTAAAAGCTTTGTCATCCCTCCGGCCGAGCTCGCCATCAACCCTTCGGCCAAGTGTAAGACGGATATGACTGTCATGGAGGACGCGGTGGACGTACGGTAAGGCTGTTTCTTCTCACAGTTGTTCCCATTTTCACCATTGTGGCTTATTGTGTAGGTCTGACAAAAGTGCAGCTACAAAGGAGGCTTGTATGAAAGGCACAGTTTCTTTCCACTGCGGTTTTGAAGGCATTATGTCCATTCTGATCGTTTACTTTGACAAAATCGAGAATGATTGGGCTTTTTGGAGACGGTAGATTTACACAGGTGTTCTCTTCTGTATTTTTATATTGCTTTTGAAATATTTCGGATGGCTACAAAACCTTTTTGCCACATTCATTTTTTCAACAAAATGTCTTGTATTCAAAGATGGGACCAGGCAGCTTTTTGCCACTGGGGCTCAATCCAGGGCCAGGTTATATGTCATTCTTATTGCATCTTAGTTAAAACTGTATCTAAAATGAGACACACAAGTGCAGAAATATCTCTTTACCCTTGTTTGAAAGATACACTGCAACATCTGATTAGTTTTTATCATTGTCAGAATTATGTGTCAGAGAGGCTTTCCTGTTCTGTCTCCAGAGTTCACCTGCAGGACACAGATGAGAGACACTTTTGTCCTGAGGGATGTTACTCAAACTGTCCTGACACTGGATCTGATGACCCTACCTGTTGAGCTGAGACTTTTGTTTGAGCTTTCTATTATTATTGTATTTTAATGCAGCGTCATAGCCACAACAACAGCAGTAGTATTACAGTTACTTCTGACAGCAGGGATTCCACACTATTATTCAGTCAGTGTGTATCCTCTCTCTATGCAACCCCTCCCAGCTCTGGTCAAAGGGATTGTGTCTCTGCATTTACATTTTGTTTGCCTCTCAGGGGACCACCGGTAGCTGCATTGATGTGCATGATCGGAAATACGCTCGCTAGCACAAACAACTTCTGCCTACAATATCACTCTGTCCAGGAGTGCACTGCAACATCCAAAACATAATGGAAGTCAACCGCTGACAAGTTCACCAGGCTCAATACAAGCAAATGTAACTGTCAGATGCACCGGGAGATGGGCAACTTCATCTTTACCGTGTCTTTCTCCAATATAATCACTTTTCTCTCTTTGGCATGAACTAAAAACAAAACAAAACAAAAAAAAACTACCAAAACTGTGACCAACTTTTGCATTAGGAGTTCTGGTTGTGGTATTAACTGAGTACTAAGCCTGAAACATTCTTAATTAATTAGTTGTTAAAAATGATTTTTGTCTTAATACTGTCACGGGTAATTACTATCTTTTGGTTCAACAATTGGTCTGTTATTAAGATGGCACTTTTATTTTGTTTGTTTTAGATTGTTTTGTTTTTGTTTATAAAGAAAAAAGACTCATAAAGATCCCAAAATTATAGCAACTTCCTGATTTCTCATGCAGCAGCACAGTTAATATAGTCATTAAAATGAAATGTTTCCCCTTCTCTTTTATCTTTTGCCAACATGGTAACCCTGGAGACACAAGTTCCACCATAGCTTTGTGTTAAAAGCTTGGACTTTCAGGTCACCAGTTGCTGCTTCAAACTACTTAAAGTGCAGCTCAACTTGTGTGAACTTAGGCTTAACTTCAGGGTGAGTGCGACCTTCCACATCTCCAGAAATATATCCCAGAGGCCATTTCATTAAGTCTGGCTCCATGTCCACGTTAAACGACTTGATTAGCAGTGGCTGGTCCAAAGGTTAAAACAGGTTTTTGGCCATAATTCAGAAATGTAGTTAATTGGGATACATTTCCCTGCTCATTTGTATCAGGCTAAAGCGATGATGTGGTGACATTTTACATCCAGATTCTCAAAGGGCAGCTTTAGTATCCTGAGTTTTATCGATACACCTCTCAGAATATTACAATTCATTATTGTTTCAGCTAATCTTTGTGGTATAACGTCTTTCTACAGACTTTAATTGATTTGTACCAAAATAAATTTACTCTAGAGCTACTAGAATACATGGCGGATCAATGATTTTAACATTTATATTTTATACATAATCAGAAAAAATGATTCTTTAGACACTCAAAGTTGGCCTACAATAATTAATCAACAAAACAGGCATTTCAAATATAAGATTAGTTTTAAAACTTATACTTAACATATAATATGATATAAATTCTTCCTATTTTAGAAGAAATTAATCTCAATTGTGTTAACAGATTAAGATTTCCATAGATAGAATAGAACCATTCCCTCAAACGCTTCTGCAGTGCATTTTTTTCTAGAGGCACCGTAAAGAGCTGTGTACATTATTCATATTGACAGGTCCCTGATTCTTGCACATAACATTTATTAAAGGCAAGGTCGTAAAGGAAGGCAGCATCACTTTACGTAAATGCCACTATTAAACATTTATAAGCTGTATATAAGCGTTTATTAAATGTTTAAAAACTGTTGCTATAACTCGCCCTGGTTACTGCTACACTCGGCGGTGTATGATGAAACATAGCATATATATAATATAAAACCTCCAGACTGCTGTGTTACTTGCAATAGTACATCAACTAATACATCTACTGTCATTGTGGATTTGTTCTCTTCTGACTACTGTGTATTAATTATTGAATGTAATAAAGTATGTATGGACTGTTACCATCAAGTCCATAAATATATTATTTCAATTCAATACATACAAATGCCTGAAGCAAGCATTTTGTGTACTTATGTCATAGTATTAATAGATCAATGATTTTGATATGATATTGGTGCTGCTAGTAGGACTGTCACACATACATATATTGGAGTTTGATATATTGCTGAAGTAAATATAGACGATAAACGATAATACTGAAACAAAGTTATGCCACTGACACAATAACCCAAGAGCAGATTTAAACCACAAAAACTATTCTAAATCTACAATATTGTTAAAAAACATGAGCTGCAATAAATAAACAGCAGAATGCAACACCTTAGTACTTAGTTTGCATCTGTAATGAGTCATAGAAGTTATTAATTCAACCTTTTACAGCTTAAATCTCATCATATAGCCAAAAAATAACCAAACATTTCCCAGTAGTGCAAAGAAAATCTACACACGATAAATACTGACCCCAAAAATATATTGTTCCATATTGTTTCATGTATTGAACGATAAGTCGATATAGTCATTATCACTAGCTGCTAGTGGTGATGATATAGGCGAATTTTCCAATCAGAGAAATGCATGGTCTGTGTGTGCAAAACAAAGTAAAAAAAAAGAAGAAAAAAATGCAAAGAACTATGGAACAGCATAGACTTGTGGCAATTAGTGTTTGAGAAGCTAAACACTGTTAGTCTGAGGTGAAAGAAGTTATATATCTTAGATGGAAGTTGGTGCTTTTCTTTTATGACTCACTTTATTTGTTATTGGTCCTGCTTTTTGTACTGGCCTGGAAGTTTCGATATAGATATTGGCCAGTAAGCTAAAAACAATAACACCTGTTTTAAACCTCAACTAACACAATCGCCCTGGGTTTGTACTTTCTCCAAGATAAGCTCTTTTTACTGCTTAAACATGGGGCTCATAATATTAAATAGATTATAGTTGTAGGTGTGAAAAAGCTTTAGCGTAAATGTAATTGATCATAATATACAGTGCACATTCACCACAATGGGATGGGTTTGCCCCTGCCTATCCTTGGTTATGTCTCATTACCTCAAAGATTGCCTCTGCTGAACTTTTTCTGCCTCGTGGCCACTATAGCATTATGACTCAATCAAGCTAACATGGCGTCTACGAACAGGTCGTTTACAGAGAGCACATTAGCACTTAGCATAATTAGCGGTGTGCATTGTCTTTTATTGTATGCCGGGACATGCCCTTTCCACAAGTTTAGTGTGCACAAGCGTGTCTGATGCAGCCCTGATTCGCCAGCGGTTATTTGCCCTGTGAAAATGATGTCAGGTAAAATTAGTTCCACACAACTGAATGTCCACATCATTGTTTCTCATTAGCGTTAACTCTGTGGGCTTCCATAATTTCACCAACGGGCTATTCCCATTCCGCTTTTTATCAACATGAAGAAAAAAATAAATCTACTCAGGTTAAAGGCGCTGTGACTGGTTTATTTTAAAACGGTTTGCAGGGGTTCAAAGTTATTCTTCACTTACCTTATGCATTCCAAGCATCCTAATTATTCACTACGATGAGTTTCTAAGAGCTTTAACAACTCTCAGAGACCCGTGCGGAGTTTTGCCATGACAGTAAGGCTAACAACAGCTAGTATGCTAACGTGCACTTCCTGATTGTTGGACAATAAATTCTTGCTAATTAGATGCAAACGATATGGAACAAGACAAATTACGTTCAAATCTTTAAAAAAATCATATAAATGGACAATGCTAACGCGCTAAGCGTCACGTTCTAAATAGGAAGTGATGGTGGCTGCACTTCTGGCTCCATCGACTCTGTTTCCAATTCCCTTTTACATTGAAAAAAATGTCACTCCTCTCTCTGTAACTGCTCCAGTGAGCCTCGTCATTTTGGTCTTAAAATGTTCGTATTAACTATTTGTCTGTGATTTAAGATATGAACATTAATTACAGACAAATCAGGCGCCTTCTTTCCCCGAGGTCGTTCCCGCTAGTGTTAGCAACAGGTTTGAACTACATTGCTAAGTACTGGCCCTGTGCTAAACTGCGGTGCAGGTAGGATGGGACGTTACCTTCAACAGCCTCGCTCTCGATTGACTCTTTGACTGCTATGATACTTTCAGTCAGAATTCCAAATGTTGAACTTGACTCCAAATTCGTCGCCATAACTGCTAGCCTGGATGAGCTTCATTTGACTGGAGCCAAACGCTATGGGTGACGTCGCACTCACTTAGTTCACTTCTTTATACAGTCTATGGTTCAAATACATGGGAAAAAATTGGGTACAGGCGCTTTAATAGATTGTTTTTTGGTTTTTTTTTCTCATATTTGCGTCGCTAACAGATACTTTGAAGGTTGCTGAGTAAACATTGATTTCACTCTTCTTCACATTTTACATTAGTATTAGCTCTCAAACTGAGTCCCTACCCGCTTACCTGTTTGTACTTGTAATTGCTGTACACCATGTCAAATGATTGCTTCACGCAGCATTTTTTTGGTAATTCAATTTAAAAGCCTGTGTAGCATTTTAATAAACAGAGTGTCTCCAGGGCCTGAAACGTGGCGACGTGGTAATGTGGTAAATGATAAAGAATGAGGCATGCTACGGGAGAATTGGAAAGGCATTAAAAGAACAGTGTCAACATGACTTTTGCATCCAAATGATGTTGCGGAGTTGTTTTGAAATGATGGTTTTCATAGGTTTAAAAAATATATGTATTCTTATTTCTGGGTTGAAGTAATGTTGTGTAAAGTAGCATAATTTTGTGTGAGAGAAGATGGTGCACAGGGAGAGGGCTATAATGAATTCTGATTAAAATTAATGCTTTATGTAAATCAAATACTTTTGCTTGTTTGGACTATTAAATGCTTCCCTCAGTTTTTCCTGTTATCCGCAAAACACAATTTAAAGGTTCACTTTGCAACTTTTCTGGTGGAGGATATTCTACATGTCTTTGTGGATATGTTTATTGCTTTGTCTGGAATATTCCACATTAAGACATTAAACTTGTCTGTCTCCAGCACACAAGCGGGTTACATGACCAAGCAAGTTACAAGTCAGATCTGTGGAGAGCCGATACCACTATAAAAAGACCTATTTGATAAAAAGTAAGATGGATAAGGCAAATCAATAATAGATAAATCATTGACATCTCCATACAGAAAAAACAGGTGGCAACCCCCAACCATAAAAGTTACACAGTGCACCTTTACATTGTCATATTTTAGCTTCATATAATATTCCCTTAAAGCCAATGGCACCTTGAACGCTGTTGTAGCTGGACATTTTGGCCCTGAGTGCTTAATGTCCAATAGAGTGTAGTGACCTTTGGTTTAAGTGTGAAGTGCAATTAAAAACTATCCTGCAGGCTTTTTACACTTGGCACCAAACCATTTTATTAACTATGTTTGTTATTCATGCTAAGTGACTTTTATTTCCACAAATTAGCCTGCACAGGGCATGCTTATGCTGGAGCATGTCATTTGTGAACGTAGTGTATGTACACACGCAATAAAACAACCATTAAAGTTACCCACACATGTGATGAATAATGGATACAGCTCCTTCACACACAACATCCTGCAGAGCTTTGATCAATACAAATCAATCAACCACATGACATTTATACTGTGTTTAATTATTTCACTGATGTTTATGGTGATTGCAGTCCTCTAAACAAGAACCATTTCATACCTTTGACACAAGTGAAGTGACAAGTGATGTTTACGTTCATTGTATAAAAAGACACATATGCTTTTTTTTTTTTTTTTTTTTTTTTGTCACTGTCTGAAAAATGAAAAATTGTCTAATCTTATCTCATTATTCTGGCATTTAGCTAATAGAAATAATTTTGGTAGTCCTAATTGACCTAAAAGAAAAAGTTTAGTCTGATTTCATGTCAGACAGTGAGGGAAAAAAAGCGTATGTGTCTTTTTATATAGTGAATGTAAATTTCTGGATTTAACTGTACAATATAATATATAAAACATCAAGCATTACTGTGTTCTGTTTCCCCCACCCTCATATGTCGGCCACTGTGTCATTAAGTCGAGCTCTTATTGCTTGAAAAAGTAAATGTACAAAGTGTGTTTTCAAGGTCAAGGCCATGCAGGACGAGCGGCTAAAGATGAAAATAACAGGTCTGCTTTTTAAGTGCTTTTATTCCCTCACTGTGGGATCAGAATAAGGGATTTTCTAGTTATTTTATGATAATCCAAAAGCTTCCAACTGAAGAAAATACACAGTGAAACTCGACAGTTGACCCCGACACGGGCAATCCCAAAATGGTAAACTAGATTAGTCTGGAAAACTGATGTGACGTTTGTGAACGAGTCGGCTCTTTTGAACGTTTCCTTAATGTGGACGGCTGGAACCGGATCTCTGTTTTTAAAAGAACCAAATCTTTTTCTTTCTTATTTTTATGCATTTTGACACAGATTAACGCTGAACCAACACAAGAATCAGTACAGAACATAGACTGTATATAGACTTTATACAGTCTATGCTACAGAGGCAGAGCAGGCGACACGAGTGAGAGCTTTGTGCACAAAAAATTGGAGTAGTTAGTTTTTAAATTATTATTATCATAGTGCAACTTTTTTATTGAGATTATGTATAATTTCAAAGGGGAAACACACTCTCTGTGATTAGTTTGTAGATTAAATAAGTTGTCATATTGGCTTCTGGCATATAAATAAATAGAAAAGATTTAACTGTAAATCCATTGTTTGTTTATCGTTTAATGTTGATGTCATTGTATACTTTTATTCTGTATGTAAAAGATTTTTTTTTGTGCCATATAGGTGTTATAGACATGACAGTAGACAATATGAAATGGGGGTGAAGAGCGGGAAGGAACATTCAAACAATTATTGGAGCCATCATGACGCTGATCACCATAGAGCATGTATTACAGTTTGTTTTTTTTTTATTTCCAGGTATTACAGTTTCCCTTCTATGCTTAGAAAGATGACCTCATGTTTTGTTATTATCAGTGTGTTTTTTACATTCATCATGCCTCAACAGCCATCTTTAATAATATCTTTTAAGTCTCCCTTCATCACTCTGAGACTCTAACCATGTTTTGTTATCTACGATCTGATGTTCTCTTGAGGGCTGCTACCCGACCTCACTAACTTATTCCCCAAAGCTTTGCGTTTGTTTACGACGCCATGTCTTTTATCACTGTTTATCTTCTCATTTGTTAACTTTATGGCAGGGGAATTATATTGACAAGCATATTTGGATCTTATAATTTGCTAGTTGTTCGTGTTGTTAAATTGACTTAAAACGTTGCTTCTGTATACGCTGATGTACGCCTCGCCATTGTTTAGCTATACGTGCTAATGGGGGCTGTAATTGAGGCTCTCTTAACAGTGTGACAGCTGCCTCCGACAAAATGCGCACTTTACAAACAGGTAGCGCTTATCAACCATTCATTGTGTGCCGCTTATCTAAGAACTGACAGTGCTAACAGCTGTATTTATTCGCCTTCAGTAAAGATCAGATGTATTCGAGGCGGTTATTTTGTAGCTGGATATCACACATCCAGTGTAAATGTCACCGTGTATGTTTTATTTATTTATTTGTTTGCACTTACCGCTGTTTGTGTTGTGGACCCTGGAAATGATGTCCTGAAAAAATGATCAGGTGGGATTACTTTTCTCCATGGGGGGTCCACCACCTGCTTGTCTCTATGGAGATGTGCAGGTTTTCCATCTTATCTGTGGAAATCGAAAAGGCAAAATGAGAGACAAAAAACAAAAAATAAAATAAAATTTTAAAAAATCCCCCCCGCATTGGGCCCTGGGGAAACAGTACCTTTTACCCCCCCAGTCCGACGCCCCTGAATGTATTTTTATTTCAACAGTTTTACTTCACCAGTCCAGGGATATTGAGCATATTGTGATAGAACTATTCTCTAATGCACTAGCGCGTCGTACTACTTAAATTGACCGCTAACTTAAACGTCTCCGTGGGGCCTCCCGAGTCAGTGTCACAGGTTATATAAGTGGCCTATCTCAAATTAAACACATCCAATCAATACTAGAATAAAAGCATTGGATTAGAGCACACACTTTGACAGCTATTACTCCTGTGGCACTGCATTCGCCTTTATCTGCCGCGTTTGACACACAATTAAAATGTTTATCTGCTCTAAGTGATGTCACTGTTTCACTATCAGATTCCACAACAACGTGATCAGACTTTGCCAATACATAGCCCGGTACCTGAAAGGGCTGCATTACTGATAAATACATACACACAACATGGGGGAGAAAAGGGTTGTTGGTTAAATCCCCGGACTTAAATCGCCACAACATGTGTTACTGTTTTTGTCTAGTAAGTATTGAATCTGCACATGCGACACTGTAACCTCTCTTGTAGGTTTTTATATGTGTAAAAAGAACCGTAAAGAACCACTGCAGCTGCTCAGAGTTCTATTCTAGATCAAACTTATTTTTACTTTCAAGGGCCCATATTACACTATTTTCTGGTCTATGTTATAATGTTGTTTCCTCATCAAAACACACACCTGGAGTTGTATTTTGTTTCATTCACACATTTAGCACAAAAACCCTGCAAATTTCAAATGAGTTCTCTCAAACAGAAAACACTCTGTTCCACTTTGTGATGTCATGTGACATACATACATCGTTTTGATAATTTCAGCCTTGGAATAGCCAATCTCTACTGAACTAAAGGTAAAATGTAGCTGTTAACTTGAAAACCGCTTCATGACATCACAAGGTGGAACAGAGCATTCTGAGCTTTGGAGATGTAGACAGTTTAATAATAAAGGATTACTGACGCATGTGTGAATGAAACAAAACACAACTCCAGGTATGTTTTTGAGGAGATAACAGCATTATGACATGGCTTAAAACTCACAAGAGTCCATTTTGTGTAATATAGGACTTAACCCATACTTTCACCGCAAAACGTAACTCTAATTTACTCCACCATTATCTTTACTTAGGCTGTCCACTGCCATCCAATACTATGCACTGCTGCCACTATTCTGTCCTATTTCTCTTAAACAGTGCATGAAAACAGATTTATTTTCCAATACGTCGCATTTATCAACCTCTGCCGCACCTCCGCAGATAACAATGCCATGCCTATTTTTTTATTTGATTGAGCAATACAATTCCAGCAGGTCAGATAATAGTTTTCCTCTCAGTAGGTGGAGAAAAGAGCTGTTATGTTCTTTTACTGTTGCCATGAACTCCATTCATTTTGAGATTTAATAAAGTTATAGCCTGTGGCAGTTATCTTTGCAGTTGTGAACATTTTTGTCTCACCTTTATTGTACATTGTGTAGAATGTACAAACAGTGCGGCAGCGTGTAATTGTGGTTGCCAGATAATTCAGCATTCACGCTTGCTGTGAGTTTCGTCATCTGTTCTGGCTGTGTTCAATGGGCCCCCTCTGAATAAATGGCAACAAAGCAATGGGCAATTATAATAGAAAAATTGGTTTGTAGGATAGCATCAAAACAGGAAGAGAAGTTCACCCTTGCCGTGTGAGGACGGGGGAATTGTGGGGGATTGGTATTTGAGGCCATCAGTTTCAAGGAATCGCAAGGTTCATGGCAATCCTATTATAGAAGTTATTGTTTATCTAGTGGCAATGCAATCCTTCTCTGCAAGACATATACTGTGTTAAAATTCAGGAAAAAGTTGACCAAATGTATTGTGGTCCCTCCAGCAGATCATCCACTTAGTGACCTTGCGCAGTGGATTGGGGGGAGTTATCATTGAATAAAAAAATTAAGCTAAAAATCTAAATTGTAGAAGCGAGCAGCTGGAAGCAAGGTTAGCACACTGGATTTTAGCAATGTTTTATCTCTGGAGTTGAGTACTTAGCATAGCAATTGTGCCGGTCATAGCTTTTCTAATGAGGATTGCACTGAATGAATTAAACATGAACGTATTTGTGATTCATGAAAAGAGATATTTCTTTTATTAAGTTAAACAGAGCAAGGTGCCACGCCACGTTCACTGTTGGTTCCTTGTTTCCCTGCGGACTCATTCAAACATGATCCCAGGGAGTTTATGTTCACAGCTAATCGTGCGTTGCTCTCAGGAACAGTTATGTAATTCATTTCTATTATTTGCCTGAAAATGAGATAAATGTGGATGACACAATAAGAAACTCAAAGGCTGTACAAAAAAATAGTTTTAACTTGACACGGGTGACACATTTTAGACAGTGAGAGGTGCTCTGTAAATCATCAAGTAGGTAGTTAGTTAAAGAGGCTGTACATTTTTGTTTGTATGTAATGGAGGCTTGCAAAGATAAAGATATATTGTAAAAGCAGCACGTAGGATCCGATTGAGATTGCTGTGTTCTGTCTGAATCTAACTACCGTATTTTCACTTTTTTCATAGTTTGGCCGGGGGTGTGATTTATACTCAGATGCAACTTATATGTGAAATTATTAAAATATATAATTTCATATCTTCGTTATTGTCACACTGACAACCGCGCGAGGGCACTGTAGGCTTGTACCAGTACGACAGCCATGGGCAGCGGCGCTTCATCTACTCCCGGAGCAGGCGGAGTTGTTCAGAAGCGACAGTGAGAATGAAGAATTCAATGGATTTAGTGATTTGGAGTGAGATCGAGAGTAAACTTGTTAGCTTATTTTTTATGCTTTAGTGATCTAATGTACACACCAGACACGTATTCAGTTCATTGTCTATGTTTCATGTAGCTGAATAAACATATATGTGTTACGTTAGCCTGCTGTACTGCTATTCAGCCTGTTATTCTCTATTTTATTGTTATTATTATAACTTGCCTTTAAAGATAAAATGTCTGTTCTTGGTCTTGGATTTTGTAAAATAAATTTCCCCCAAAAATGCCACTTTTTTCTTCATTATTATGCGTTTTTTCGCTGGTGCGACTTATACTCTGGAGTGACGTCTAGTCCGGAAAATACGGTAATTGTATTATTATTGTCTGTGAAGTAGGAAGTACAAGGCTGGTGAGCTGTTAGCGCTTATAAAGTCATCCCAGTAATTAGGATTCTAGGAGTGCGTCTAGTACAGCACCTTTGCAAAAACCTGATGGGAGGCTGTTAACTTGAAAACTACCTCTTCATGACATCACAAGGCGGAACAGAGCAGTTTGAACTTTGGAGATGTAGGCAGACTAATAATAAAGGATTACTCAAGCATGTGTGAATGGAACAGAACACAACTCTGGGTTTTTGATGAGGTAACAACATTATAACATGGCTTAAATCTCTCAAGAGTCAATTTTGCATAATATAGGACCTTTGATATAACTAGGCTATTCATGATGGTGAGGGCTAAAGGTGTCTACTTTGTATAGTAGTTGGATAATCATTTCGACTATCATAATATAATAAGGATGTTGAATTTAAACTTCTCCAAAAGAAAATCATTTGAAAACTGTTAGAGGCCTCAAGGTTGCATGTAGGAAGCATTTGAAATGAGCGTGGGTGTAACGGTGATGCTCTCAGATGTGCTGCAAACAGGTGGAAATACCATTTTCCAGCTGCTCATCGTGACCCGTGTAACACTTATTTTGTTCTCCCAGTCTCACGTATGTTATGTCAAATTGAGGGTCAGTCCTCCTCATCTGCCACTGTCTACACTCTCTCCTACACAGACCACAAAGACCCTATACCTTAAAACTGCTTTTGAAATACCTACATTCACTCCAAAGATATTACAATTGGATTTGCTCTATATAATACGTCTAGCCCCATTTCCCGCTGTCCTTGGTTCTATTCTACTCCTGGTTGTGTTTCCCTTAGTAGAATCTTGTACCGTGTCCATGAATACTGCTCACAACAAACCGATATCTGTGGAAACTCTGTGGTAACCATGGATACTGGAGCACACTGACCAATCAGTTACCTGCAGCATTTTTATTACTTGTCTGTTTAGGCCAAGCTAGTACTAAAAAGTCCCTAGAAACAGAAAAGAAGAGATAATGGAAATAAACAGGGGTATACAACTTTTTTTGGAGTAAATATATAATTGAAATGACTTAATTTTGCTTCTAAAACTGTGATGATTATAATTTTTTGGGGTTGCTGCGACCTAAATAATCACGATTATCGATAAACCAGTTTGTCTTGACATCCCTTCACTACACAAATTGATATAGCCTCCTTATACCCCCGTAATCCCTCCTGTTTCTGAGTGAATTTCCTCTGTTTTTTGCCACAGGGAGGAGTTGATGATCAGCTCGTCCTTCGACTCTCTGGAGGTGTTGTTGGACTCGTTCGGACCGGTCAGAGACTGCACCAAAGACAATGGAGGCTGCAGCAGGAACTTCCGCTGTATCTCCGACCGCAAACTAGACTCTACTGGTTGTGTGGTGAGTCGCATCCTCACATAGCATCAACACTGATGAAAAACCAAACGTCACTGCAAGAGGGCCACCTTTTGACCACATGCACGCATAACATGCAAATGTGAACACCTTTAACATACAAGAAAGTCTCCTGCTTTGTTTTTATTTTTGTTTACCACCCACTGCACTGACCTCTTCACATGTGAGTCGTATTGAATGGTGAATGCATTTTCTGCTTAAGCCCGGCAGTGTGCAGCGGTATGAATATGTATGAGTGTATCCAGAGGTGCTGATGACCCTTATAAAGGAGTCACAGCTGACCTGGGATCACTTTGACTCCCCGATCACCAAATACAATGTCATAATAACTCATTGTAAACGTTGCATCAAGTCATTTTCTCCATCTGTCGGAACTAGTTGTGTCGCTGGAATGATGTCACTATATAGACAGTACGACTCTACAGAACATATTATATAGGCCTATCATAATCAATTTTCATACCTTTGTTACACAGTAGAGTAAAAAAGTAAAAAATGCAGTTTCCTTCAAGTCTTTTGCTACTTCAGTGTTGCTGCGAGCCATTCCAAATTGCCAATAGGAGCAGATGTTTGAAAATGACTACCTTAGAAACATGAGAAAACAAGCAAGGATTTTATTTAACTCATCTTAGATACATTTGTTGTGTGCCAAAATGAAATAGGTATGTTTATGTCGCTTAAAATCTTGACTATACTTTCCTGTGTGAGCATGGACTTTTCCTCCGGTCGAGTTGACCGTGGCAGTACAATCTAAGACTGTCTCCTGCCTCTTAGACACAGAACACATCTATTACCTCCAGGTGGTGCTTAGCAACCAGGAAAAGTAGCATCTACATTTGTTTTCCCCTCCATCTGTTAGGGGCTCCAGCAAATGCCTTTTTGAGGGGGTTATTTGTGCAGTCTTAGCACCGTCTGCCAGTGTTTTGCTTGCACTAAATCCCAGACTATATTGGTAAGCTGTCAGCCGCTCCCTCCTAACAATTTTATTTCTTTTCAAGTACTGTGATGCACTTGAGTGGAGCCTTTCAGGTGTGCTCAGGAAATGCTGTTTTTGCACATTACCATGATAAGTCCCCAGCTCTTTGGCACAGACATAAATGACTGCTGGGTTGATTTTAAAAACTACCAAGATCAGAAGCACATACGGGTGATTTAAGAGGTTAGTCAAACATGAGGGAGAGACACGGTTTTACTTTGGGAGTCATGGTTTTAGGACTTTGAAAGCAACTGTATTTTCTTCACACCATCTTCTTCACATTAGATTTCATTTTAATTTCATTTTAACAGAAAATTATATTTGGATGTTTTTTTTCTTATGCTTTAGCTTGTATAGTGAGAAAAATAAAGGCAATATCTCACACTTTTAAGGTCATGAAATAAATCGACACAATGTTGTTCTAATAATACATTATCCTTCACTCTGTCCTTTATGCTCTGTCTGCAGGCATGAGCGTCCTCCACCTCACATGACCCTTCAATGCCTTTTTTACATATTAACGCTATGGACTTTATTTTGTGAGTGGGGAAATAGCACTAACAATTCCACAAGTGTTTTCAGTGACAAATGTCTCTCCCTGTGAAAGCCCTGGCTCAGATCACATGGACCTCTTGTCCTGGCAGGACAACTCTCCCAATTTTTTTCCCCTCTGCTGTTGGATTCATGAACACATCATAGCCATTTTTTTTACCACTACAACCAAGCTATGTATAGGCAAAAAACCTTATAGAAAAAAATCCCCCAAACCCATTAAGGATTTAAATACGCTGTTTGCACTGATCACTGAAATCCCTCAAAAGCCAAAAAGCCTTATTTATTTTCTTCGTCATCCGATACATTGGAATTGGCAGCGAGATTCATGATAATACTAAAATAAGGTTGTAAATCCTCTCTCTAATATTGTGTATTTTTCAGTTACTTTTATGCAGCATCTTACACAGTATCTTGTACAGAGTTGATCCCAGGTGCCGCGCTGCTGCCTTTGTAAATCAGGAGCTAATTGTGAACAGATTGGGAAGGCAAATTAAATGAAAAAGGCAGCACAAATTTGCCTTGCACCTTTCATTATGGAAATGTGCGCTATCCAAACGGAGCAGATACGCAGATAAGACAAGACGTTTACATGTTGGGAGGTTTGGTTCAGGGCTTATTATAAAATTATAGTCACTTTTGTTGTGAATTAACTAGATATTCAAAGGAAAAATAATCCCATGGAACAACTATTATCTTCAACATTGTGCCTGTGTTTGAATGGAAAATGGTAAGCTAGTAGTAGTTTAAGCTATTCTGGGAAAATGTCTTATCAGTAGCCACAAGGGGTGTAGATTCTCTTGCAAACTTTTTTTAAATTTTTTTTAATTTCTCTAATAATTTTTTATACGATGAGCCCTTGGTCTTATGTTGTTAATTTTATGGCTGGGGATGCATTCTGTTTGCAGTTGATTTTTGGAGGAATATGACCTATTAAAGCAGACTTATTATGCAAAATCAACTTTTCAGAGCTTTTAACCATGTTATAGTTGTTTTCCTATCTCATTTACCCCCTCAAAGTTGTTTTTGGAGTGATTTGTGCACATTTGAGCAATCTTTAATCGCTTATTTTCAAGACGCCATATTGCCAATCAGTCCCTGTTTTCACCTCCACCGGCATACGCCCACTGTTCTGTACTTCTACTACTTTTTCAATTTTATTTTCTTCATCGATGATATGTGTAGGATTCGGCAGTGTCGCATAGTCATTTTGGTACAAATGAAAAAAAATCCGCTACTTGCTAGTGTGATCTGCAGCTATCCATGGGGCGGCCAACGGCTACACGTCTCTTTGTTATTGTTGTTAAGTTGTTTTAGATGAATATTGTAATTTAAAATGTGCAAATGATCCACAGGTGTCATAGATTGCAACCATATAGCAGACACAAGCACAATAGGTCTTCTTTAAATGTCTGAAATATGTGTAAAAATAGGCCTATTGAAGTATATTTCCCAGTATGTTCAGGCCTGTTCGCCTAGTCTGTCACACTACTAATTGATTTATAAATTAAGCACCATCTTTATGTTAATATTTAGTATATATATGCTAATGTCTCACATAATAGTCTTAGCAAAACCATTTTTGAAATTTTGTGGCTAATGCTAATTCTTCCATATTAATGCGTTGCGCACCACCTTGTGTATACCGTATTGTTTACGTTAGACTAAATGGGTCTACAGAGGACGGGCTCCAAACTCATATCCACATTATCGTCTCATCCTGCCCATCAGCGCTCAGCCTTGCATACATTAGCGCGTGTTTTAGTAATTATCTCATGTCTGTCGAGATTATAAATGAGCCTTGCTTGCTATAATCACGTTGGTAAACTGGCTCGGGCCCAACGCTCTGATGCAACCCTAATCAATTAACACCTTGTCTTAGCATTCACAACGCCAATGGCCAAAGCGGCTCGCCTGTCTCTTGTCTGCGTTTAATATCTGCAGCGCTAGCTAACTCTTTGACACTTTTGGCGTTGCTAACCAAGCTTTGCGTCCTCCGAGTCTCCCAAGTATTGCACTCCTGGGGCTGCCGCTGCGGAAGTAAAGAACGCAATAATCACGGCATGATTGTGGGATTAATTAGCTTCATCTTGTCACACGTCTCTCCAACAAAATGGTGGAAACAAGGATGTTGTTGACAGCGCAGATTGACTAGGATATGAATTGGCTGGGCTCCTTCAAAACAATTTATGCAGTGGTTGTTTTGTGTACATTACCGCGCACAAGAACCCCCAAAGGGATGCTGATCATTAGTGTTGGAGTGTGTTGTACGATTGCGTCTTTTGTGTAGAGAAAAGATTGTTTTTCCAACGTTATGCTAGAAAGGGTAGTGCTTATAGGTCAAAAAGGCAAAGCTTGCATTTTCTATGAGCTGCCAAATCAAAAAATCACCCTTTGATCATCGAGCCGCTCAAAGAAGTGTTCCTATTACCTGATCTCATACACTTTTGCAATTTGACACTCCAGTAAATTGACAGAGATAGGAGAGCATCAAATTGTGTCTGTATTGTTTTGTATAATTCTATCTGAAACAGTCTCCTTTTTTTTTTTTTGTAAGAAGCACGTTGTGTTGACAGAAGGAGGAAAAAAAAAACTAAATGAGTAAGGACAGCTTAACAGTACTTGCAACAATTTCTGAAACAGATTATGAAAACACATCAGGTTAATTTTTACATTTAAACCGCTAACATGTGAAGCTATTATGTCAGTGGCTCCCAAACATTTCACACCAAGTACCACCAAAGAAAATATTTGGTTTTCTAAGCAGCACCAGATCAAAATCAAGTGTTTACTGGACTATTCCAGGTCTAATCTTGATCCAAACCAGGTCTAAAAGTGAACTACATCATTTCTACTGTAGTTTTAATAAAGATATGATCCAAAGGAGGACAAAAAGGGAATGAAATGAAGTCTGAATTAGGCAAATCCACAAACTGAAGAGCTGTCCAAGTACCACCTGAAGGAGCTTGGGTACCACCAGTAGTACGTGCACCACAGCTTGAGAAACACTGCATTATGTCTTTGTGGTAACACTTATTATTGGGAAGAATGTATAAAACAGCATGTAAGCATATGGAACAGTAAGGAAAAAATGGCAAATTAGTTAAAAATTGTCAATTAACTTCCATTCAAGAAACATATTCAGTCCTAAGAGAAAAGGTTTAGCATAATGTAAGATTTGTGCCACGTGGATTGCCATATTTTTTCAATAATCATAATAATAGGTTCTGTGTACTGCAGCATGCTAGCTAGCTCACTGCGTCTCAAGGCTAACAGTCACTTTTATTAAAATCAGAAAATAAACAATCTATTAAAATTCAAATTAACTAAAAGAAAGTCTACCTAATTATTTTTATATGTAGATTACTTCAGTTTGTGGCATTGTGTCAACATTTACTATGCTTCAGTTAGCATTAGTGTTGGCACTGAGACACAAACATCCTTCTTTCTAAACACAAGTGTTCTGCAGTAAAGTATTCATTTTATTTGTGTAGTGTTTAACATGTTGTCAGTGACATCCACCCACTGCTCCCTGTCCACCGCCTTATCTTTAAATATTTATTCGTTTTAGCGGGACTCTGCAACAACCTCATAGAGATACAATTGGTCAGGAAATAGTGACGCTAACAGTGAGGTTGTTGGGTGCTGTTGTGCACGGAGCCAATTGTTACAACCAATTCATGGGTTTCAGCTACTTATGCCTTTTGAAAAAGATTTTGATTTGCATTGTTAATTGCTATGGCAACGGTGCAGATTTTTTATCACTCTGGAATGGATAACATGAACTCACAATATTAAATGCTTGCTCAATCTGTCTGTATCAAAAAGTAACCTACTTGCTGTGACAATTTCCGTATTGGGTGTCATCAATCTGTAGTTTCATTTTAGGTGCTGCTGGCTTTAGAGTTTGAGTCACCATTTAGTATTGGCTGCTTTCCCTTAGGCGGCAAAAAACAATCTGGAGTGCGATCACATTTGGGGACAGTAAGCAGTGTCGAGTGTAGTCAATATCTGGCAGAGACGCAGGCCTGGAGAAGAAGGGAGAGCATTAGATTGTCACCTCTGATGTTGTGTTACCGCGGGTCATTGGTGGCAGGAGGCGCAGGCTTATGTTTACACTGCTGAGAAATGCTTTGGTTCAAGTGTCTAAAGTGACCGTCAGTTTTCATTTATCTTTATTTACACAGGGAGAGCCCAATGAGAGCTCAGACTGTCCTTTTCATGGGCGGCCTGTTTAAAGGTCCTATATTACTCAAAATGGACTCTTGTGATCTTAGCCCATAGACTGTATAAAGAAGTGGACTCAGAGAGAGTGACATCACCCATAGCGTTCAACTCCAGTCAAATGAAGCATCAGGGGTAGCAGTTACAAGAATTTGAAATTTTGACTGCGAGTATCATAGCAACCAAAGAGTGAACCCGGAGCGAGGCTGTTGAAAGTCCCTGCTACACCAGTGGTGCGGGCACTTAGCAACGCTGTCAATCAGACCTGTTGCTAACGCTAGCAGGAGCAACCTCGGGAAAAGAAGGCGCCTGATTTGTCTGTTATTAATGTTCATATCTTGATTTATGGACAAAATAGCAAAATAAAAATACCAGGATCATGAACATTTAAGACCAAAATGATGAGCTTGACAGCAGCAGTTACAGAGAGAGGGGTGACAGTTTTCCAATGTAAAGTGAATTGGAGCCAGAGTGGCTCAGAAGTGCGCCCATGATCACTTCCTATTCCTGCGGTGGCTAACAGTTTGGCTATGTCCATTTATATATACAATCTATGGCTAAGTTAGAATGTTGTTACCTCCTCAAAAACATACCTGGAGTTGTGTTTTGTTTCATTCACACATATTTGAGTAACCCTTTATTATTCATCTGTCTACATCTCCAAAGCTCAAAATGCTCTGTTCCACCTTGTGATGTCATGAGACAGTGATTTTCATTGAGTTAACAGCTACCTTTTACCTTTTGTTTAGCAGCGATTGAAAATTCTGAAATTATCCAAATTATTCTAGTGAAGGTTTATGGAGTTTAAAAACACAGTGAAGCACTTCCTGTATTACCACATGACATCACAAGATGGAACAGAGTGTTTTGTGTTTGAAAGAAGAACTCAGCCTAAATATGCAGGGTTTATCTGTTAAGCATGTGTGAATGAAACAAAACACAAATCCAGGTATGTTTCTGATGAAGGCTCAACATTATAACATAGACCAGAAAATAACGCAATATGGACCCTTTAAAATACAGAAAATAGAAACAAAAAACAAACAAAACAAATAACTGCATAGGTCCATTTAAAACATTAAAAACAGGAGCAGATGTGATTATTAATGTTTATCACCAGATTATTAAAGTGCATTCGTGGCACCAATGTATTCAGTTTTGCATGTCCTTGAAATGTATTACATTTTTGGGAAGCAAAATAACCAAAAGCTTTTTTTTCCCCATTTCAGTTCTAGTGTGGCTAGTTTTTACACATAGAAAAACATGAGATCTTATTAAACGCTCCCGTATCAAAGTTCAATAAACAAGTGAGATATTCAGGCAGTCTATCAAGTAGTCCCTTATAAATATATTTTATACAGTGTTGTTCTGGCCAACTTCCTTTTTCATAGAGTGTACATTGATGGGTTTTAAATCCATCAGCTGTTATGAAACAAAGGGCTGAGTGAAAGAGTGGATGTAAAGGTTTTAAAGTAGAGGCTGAAGTCTGCATGTATATTATATCTCCATAAACTAATAGAGAAAGAAAGGTTGCTTGAACAATTTACTTTCTGTAATTCAATGGGATACAAGATTTGTTTTCATAATAAAATGATAATTTAGATTTTAAACTGTCACATAATTCTGAGATATGTATTTTAAATGAGGGAATGGGGGAATGAAGAGTGCACTTACTGTTAAGGATGTCAAGGTTATTTGGTTTATTAATAACTGTGATTGTTCAGGTCACACAATTCATTATCTTTGCCAGACCTAAAAAATTATAATCGTGACTTATTTAGCAAAAGAGTAGGTCATTTAAGCTCCATCTACAGCCTACACCAAAAAGTAAACCTGGATATAAAGTGCTTTTTATCATTCAGAAAGTTTGATTTTTGACAATTGATATGAAAGAAAAAAGTAAGGATTCCGTTGTTGTTTGGTCTCGTCAATAATTGTACAAAAAATAATTTTAAAAAAAGAGTTACATTTAAATTCAATTTGTCTTCTCACTAAAATTGTATCACTAACATTTCATCCACAGAAATGTAGTCAACATTGGCAAGTTTAACATTTAGTAATTGATTTAGATATATTTTGTTAAGGAGCTCCATCCAAGTGTTCTTCTCAAGTACGTCTGCGGTAGAAAAGAGCATGTACAGAGCATGTAGGGTACAGAAATTTTGAAGTTTAGAAATTTTGAAGAAGTAGTTTGTATGTGTAATGAGTTAGTTATTAATACAGCCTTGTACAGCTTAAATCGTATCATATAACCAAAAAATAACCAAAAACTTCCCAGTACTGCAAAGAAAAAAGTGCACATGATAAATGTTGACCCCCAAAAAATACTGTTCCAGCTTTCATATACTGAACAATAAGTCAATATAGTAATTATCATGACAGGTCTAGTTGTTGGTTTATTACGGCAGCTCCAAATTCTACCAGGAAAAGCCATATTGTGTAACTTTGTCCCCCTTGTAACATATTATGATATAGTCTGGTCATGCATTTTTTCCATCTGCATCTCAGCTTGTGGTCAGAGCTCATTGTTTTAGTTATGGATTAGAAAAAGACAATTTGAAGTGTCTACGATCCAGATAAAAATTGGAGCCACCAGTTCTCCAGAAATGTATTGGCAAACAAAAATACACTTAGTAGTTGCAGTACATAACCCCATTAACAATTTAACCCTCACCATAGAATCCAGTGTACTAAATTGTACTTTTGTGGTTTACGATAAGCGCTAAGTAGCATTTTCTGATGGTAGCCAAAAGTAAATAACACCTTGCAGAGAAAAAAAGTTTGAGTTTTAAATAATAAAAATAAGTCTGGATTTATGAATACTTATTTTACCCGGTGATATTTCCCCCGAAGCACACGTAATCCTGCTATGAGGAAAACATCAGCCTTTGACTCTTTAAAGCAGTTTTCTTGAAGACACAGTTGCACTTGCCCCGTGCCCACCTGACCTCCAGCCGCCCCCTGTAGTGCTTTCTGAACTTCCCCGTGAAGGAGCGGAGAGGGGTCACCAGTGTCCGCCGCAACCAAACTTACTGTTCATAAAACTCGCAAGCTAGCACTCGCAGACAACGAACTTTGACCCCATCTGCTTATCTCATCACACAATGGCCGCTGGCGCACTCCCGAGTTTTTCTTATTAGCAAACGTGACAGGAAGACGAAAAGCTCCAGCCATGTTTTAGGCTAAGTGGTTTATGTAACAGAATAGATAAACTGACTCACAGTTCATATGACATCATTTTTTTCTGGTGGTTTTGGACTAATATACATTTCCTTCCTTCTCTGGTAAATGGTCACATTTTTATATAGCGGTTTTCCACCTTCAAGGCACTCAAAGCGCTTTACATCGAGGAACCACTCACCCATTCACACCTATTCACATAAACCAGTGTACGCAGACACTAGGGGCAAGGTGGGTTAAGTGTCTTGCCCAAGGACACAATACCAGCATTCATCTGTGAGAGCTGGAATCACACCGCAAACCTGTGATCTGACTGCTCTACCAATTATGTTCATGTCAAGAGCGGGATTCAAACCGCCAACCTTTGGATCAGTGGGCGATGCTCTACTGTCTCTTTACTGTTTACTTCTATTGTAACTTCTCAGTCAAATGTATCATACAAACATGGCCTACATACATGAACATCAGCAATCTTATTATAATGTGTGTCTAATAAAACTAAAACTACCTAATAAAACTGGAAAATGTGAAAAACTGTCATGTCATGTGGAAAAACTGTAGTTGATAAAACTTTCATTTTTATTTTTATTTTTTATATGCACTCCGAATGGACACTTTTTGCTTAGTTTTGTCAAGTCACAACAGACGCTCAATCTACTGTCTATCAGTCCATATCTCCCAACAGCAGCTTTACTCTAATATTAACCAAAACAAATCGAGCCAAATTTGAAGTCTGATTTTCCTCTGTGCAGAGCGTGTTTGCAGTCAGAGTTACTCTAATTGTAAATGCTGAGTCCAAACCTAGTGTGTCAGCTTCACAAAGAGCCCAGCCTCTTGTTTATACTCCAAAGGGTTCAAGAGCACATTCTCTTTTAATTGGGGAAAATTTTAGTCTGGCATTTTAGGGAAACTCTGCTAGAATTATAATAGGTTTTAAGAACACACAACCTTCTCCTTATGACAAACAAAACAAACAAAAAAATACAAATCATTTGACTAAACCACTGTATGTTGCATTGCCTGAGCAAAGTGTCTGAGCCTCTTTGGTGAAAGACGTGTACATTACAATTCCTATATTACATCAGCCCTGTAGGCATCGCTGTAGGCATGCACCAGTCCACCAATAAGACTCTTTTACAGAAGCACACAGCTTATCCCTCTCTCGTGTGAATTTGTTGGTGTTTGGCCACAGAGCACATTCTCTCAAGCCTCCAGAGCTACAGGGATTTATCTCCATTAAGAAACAGGGTTAAAAGGCACGGCGCTTCAAGGCCTTCTTTCAGTCCCGGTCTGCAGCATGACCATTTCACTTGCTGTCCACTTTATTAAACAGTTCATATGATAAATGGTTATTACTTTGTTCAAAAAGACCATTTCAGTCTGTGTCAAAGTCCTGCTATTATCCAGCCATCTGCTCATCATTCAGCAGTGACTTATTGCTTCTACTTCATATTTAAATGTCAAACCATGATATCATTCTTTATGTTTGCTCATAGCTTGAACTTTACGTGCAGATCTGTTTCACATATATAATTGAATAAGTCTGCCATAATGAAAGACACCGATGAGGCATTTTAGACCATCCTAAGACATCAAATGGGAGTAAATATGACTAGGCTTTCAGCTCTTTATCCTTTTGCTATGATTTTGTTAAATTTTTATGCGTGGTTAAAGTTTCCTCTCCCACATGCTAATCTTGCCGTGTGAGCTCTTGCTCCTGATTGGAGGACTGTTTACCTGCCTGTTCCTGATTGGTTGCTGCTTTCTGGTCCCTGATTGGAGCAGCAAATTCTCACCTGGCCTCTACTTAAACAAGTTGTTCACACCTGTTCATGGCTGCTGGCCTTTGTGTGTCCAGCTCTGTGTGTCCATTCTGTGTTAATGTGCCTTTTGTGTGAGTCATGTCACTAATGCGGCAGTGGCTCTGAGTTTTGAGACACACATCGTCTAGTTTATGTACAACATGTCTCTCGTAATGTCAGTACAGTGGTCCCTTGTTTATCGCGGGGTTACGTTCTAAAAATAACCCGCTATAGGGAAAATCCACGGAGTAGTCAGCTTTATTTTTTACAATTATTATATATGTTTTAAGGCTGTAAAACCCCTCACCAAACACTTTATACACTTTTCTCAGATAGGCATTAACGTTTTCTCACATTTCTCTCTTGTTTAAACACTCTCAGAGTTCAAACTTCAGAGTCACACTGCTAGCGATCGAACATTTATGTAAATTTGGCAAGCTGAGCGAATTCTGTACTGTACAGGAGGCACGGCACGGAGGAGATTGATTGACAATGGTCTACAGTCCCTTAGCCAATCAGGACGCAGAACACAATGCGTGTTCATACGCCGTAAAAAAAAACATGCAAAATTGCACTAAAAAAATCCATGAAACAGTGAGGCCGCGAAAGGTGAACCGCGAGGGACAACAGTGAGGGACAACTACTGGCTTAACCATTTTCCATCTTGTAACAGAAAAAAATCAAATCAAAGTATGACTCAGGCACAGTTCACAGTTAGTGTAGCTCATTAGACCTGGCCTACAAACAGAAACTGTAAGTGTACTGTGTACTGTGTAGTTAGCTCCTCCCTTCAGATTGACATAAGGCAGTGTCCACCAGCATCTGACCTGAAGAAGCGGCTTGGATGAGTCCTCACTCCTACAACTTTTTGTCCAGTTGACAGATTTGAATTTTTCTTCTACTATGGATCATCTACTATGGACGACTGAGGGATTACACAGTTTCCATCTTGGTTTTGTTATTTCCTCTGTGCCTAGCTGAGGTGGGTCGTAACAATGTTATGCAAGATGTGAACGTTTCCCTGCTTGAACTTGGCACACTAATATTAATAAAGCACACCATTTTCAGACATAATGTACACTTGATTTGGATAGAGCTGAAAATGTGTAACTGTCTTGTATCGACAATTAAAAAAAAATCTTAACCTTCTCAGCTTGTTAGAAGTCTGCAAAAAGCTGTCCAATGAAGTATGTGCTTATAGAGCTCACTCGATTTCTGAGTGCCCTGCTTGGCACAAGTTGGAAAAACCCGATCTAGCATACTCAGTCAAAGTTCTGTGAAGGTCTCCTCTTTATGTGAGTGGACACCTGTCTCAGTGGATCCTTGAGCGCTGTCGTACTATTTAAAGTGGATAGAACTGTCCTCCACACACTCACTGCAAATCATCTAGCAGCCTTGATCTATACAGAAGAGGAACAACAATGGATTACATAAGCACAATAATAATGGGTAATATTAAAAATTCACTACAGTGTTTCTAGTGGTGAGTACGAAACATGCTTCTCTTCATGCAGGTGTTACTGCTTTGCCTCAAATGTTCCACAGTATGACATTAAACTTTATTTCATGGAGACACTGAATGAAACTGAGGCAACCCAGTTTACAGCAAGAATGCATGCTTCTCAGGTATTTTTGAACAGCAGGGTTAAATACGCATATAATCAAATAAATGCTAGGTAATGCCATACTGTGGAACATTCCAGGCAAAGCGGATCCCCTCAAAACTGCAACGCGCAATTCTGAGTAACCTGGATAGGCCCAAACAGCTTGTGTCCTCACGCTGAAGCCAAAGAACACAAGTGAGAAAAGTTTTAATCAGATAAAATTTGTGAGGCTTTAGCGGCTCTTCACTCAGGGACTTGTTTTATTCAGAGGATTACAGTGATTTAGCCTGGATTATAGAACAGATCTGTCCAAATCTCTGTCCACGGACAAAGGAACAAATACTCAATGATTATGATCCGTGTGCAGATGGAAAGCGATCAGTTTGGGATGTGGCAGAAGTCCATTATATTATTATAGAAGTCAATAACTGAAGCTGTGTTTGAAGAGAGATGCCGTCCATACAGAGTCCCTCTTCACAGTTGGCAGTTAAAGCACATTGAGTGTCTTGAAAGGCGCTATACACAGTTGAAACTAGAATCAAAGTCGTACTATGTCACTTTTATGTTAGGGGTCAGGGGTTTAGGGGTTAGGGTTTTTTCTTTGCCGGGAATGTTCCACAGTATGACATTAAACTTGTCTATTTTGCATTCTATTGAATTGATGATGTACTTGAACAATAGGAATTCTTACTGTGAGTGGGGTCGCCTCTCCCCAGATGTGGAACCTTTCAGGCAAGGCAAAAACATCTCCATGGAGACAAGCAAGTACCGTAGTTGACCCTTCACCAGAAAGTTTACACAGTGCACCTTTAATACGCAGGGCCTGCTGATGGTATTGGGATGTGTTCAGCATAATGTATTTATTATGTTTATCTTTTTTGTGAATGCTTTAAATCAACACAGCCATATGGAAAAACTTGCTTGCTGCTTTAACCATTTACTCCAGGGATCTAATTTTGGTTTAAACAAATTAAATGTATATCCCTTTATACCACTAGTAAATCCCATAAGACCTTTGGATAGCGGTGAGTCGGATATGAGAGAAAACCAGGTTGCTTTGACACCGGTCTGAAAGTATAGCCTTATTAAAAAGAGGCCTTTGAATGAAATTGCTGACAGAATAAGACCCGACAAGCACTTTTTAAAACAGCTTCGAAGCCACTGCCCGGCTGTGTAGAGACACGGGGTGAAATGAGGTCTCACTGTGGACCCTTATGAATTCAACACGCTACAAATTTCAATTAAACACTCCTCCATAGCTGTGCGAAGCTCCACAATGTCGTGCCTTGTATTAATTTGTAGAAATGGATGTGTGACACCCGTTGCTGTTTTGCACTTTGAGGACTAAAATGGTTTCTTTCAACCCATCAAACCTAAAAACAGTCCATTTGAATCGTGTAAAATGATATTAAATTCTACCGCACTGCCTCATCTCCCTGAGCAGAGCAATAGTGTGTTTTCAATGGGTTTCATTATGAGGTGGCATGTGGCTGTCTGACAGTTCATCATTGTGTCATTCTCAGAGACATAGTAAAAAAACCAAGGGAGCAATGTGCAAAAATCTGGTTTCTCTGTTCTGAAAATGTGCAACTTAAAGTGGAACTACTTTGTGCTATTTAACTGTGTCTATGGTGTTTAAATAGCATTACTGTTCCAAGTCATTTTTGGCAATTTTAGTGCAAATTAAAGGTACATGTGCAGCTTTCTGGTCAAAAACGTATAAAACTGAGTGTGTGCTGCCTCCAGTAGCCACTGCAACTACTTGTAGTTGGTGACATCACAAGAGACTGCACTGATTACAGACAGGTGTTTCTGATTACAAACGCCTGGCTGCAGGGGCGGAGTTTGAAGTGTGCAAGAGACTGACTGATTACAGACAGGTGTTTCTGATTACAAACGCCTGGCTGCAGGGGCGGAGTTTGAAGTGTGAGTACCTGTTAGACCAATCACTCTGTTCGTTGTACCTCTAGCCCCCCCCTCCACTCTTTTCTTTAGTCATCACTGGCCAGTTTAACAGGTCTATTTGAAATGTGGCTGTGGGCAGAGTTTATGTGTTTAGTTCCACTTAAAAGTTTGGGTACCTGATTTTCAAACTGTGAAAAGAGGAGTATTTAAATCTTTATAGCTTGCTCTCACAGTCCTTTGGCACATCACTATAGTATCCATATGTGGGTGCACAGCTATACAATTTCAGATGGTGAAATGAAGCAAGGTGGGCCACTAACACACAGTCCATCTGCTATCATCCCAAACTGTTACATGGCGACACATACAGTTCTTGCTTCCAGGTTTGCGATCAATTAAAGGTGTTACAGTTTAATACAGGAGTCTGAGGGGAAGGGCAAAATAAAGTTTACCAGGAAAATGAGTACCAGGATTAAGACTACAGTATAAAAATGTACACTGAAGGAGCTGAAGGAAGTAGATCAGAAAATATATATCAGAAAACACTTTGCCATTGTCAGTGAACACAATTCACAGGCCATAAATGTGCTTCAGTGCAACCCCAAACAATGAACAACATGATTTATCCACTGCTTGAATTGTAAAGTAACTCATTACACACAGAAACCATTTTATTCTAGTCCGTTCTATGACCTTCAAATTAGCTTGTAGTTTATGAGTCAGCCAAAGTGATTAGATTTCAAATTCACTGTTAGTCACAGCTCGGACTCTTGGACACAAACAGACAGATAGCCATTCACTCACCCATTACTTCACTAAAGCAAATTTAGCAGCACAAATGCAATGTGGGAGAAAGCCAAAGTTTCCGTAGAAACCATGTAACAATACTTGGACATCCAGACTCCACTCACAATGATTGTATTGATCCATTACCTTTTTACCTTTTTTAGGCAACATCAACCACCAATCACTCTGAACACTGTCCTGAAAGATTGTTAAAGGTCCTATATTATGCAAAATTTAAGCCATGTTATAATGTAATTACCGCCTCAAAAACATACCTAGAGTTGTGTTTTGTTTCATTCACACATGTTTGAGTAACCCTTTATTATTAGTCTGTCTACATCTCCAAAGCTCAAAATGCTCTGTTCCACCTTGTGATGTCATCTAGTGGCAGTTTTCAAGTTAACAGCTATTTTTTACCTTTTATTTAGTAGAGATTAGAAATTCCAGAACTGAAATCATCCAAATGATTCTAGTGAAGGTGTATGGAGTTTAAAAACACAGTAGAGCACTTCCTGTATTACCACATGACATCACTAGGTGGAACAGAGTGCTTTCTGTTTGAGAAAAGAACTCAGCCTAGATATGCAGGGTTTGTGTGTTAAACATGTGCGAATGAAGCAAAACACAAGTCCAGGTATGTGGAACAGGGGCGTCTGGGGGGGGTAAAGGGTACTGTTTATCCGGGGCCCAGTGCAGGGAGGGGCCCCTCACAAAGTCAGTAATATGCATTCTTCATAGGACATAAGACAATATGTAGTGCGGACCCACCAAGAAGATTTTTACCTAGGGCCGATTTTTTTTTTGCTACACCCCTGATGAGGAAACAATATTATAACATAGACCAAAAAATAGCGTAATATGGACCCTTTGAACAGAACTTTGTCCTATTAATATAATGCTATCGTTATGTTTTTGTCACAGTTGGTCATCTCAAGAATTGTCTGACATAAAACAACAACAACATATTTTACTCTCCACTCGACTATAATGAAGCATTTAGCAGATGCACAATTCACACGTCTGTCTCGTGATTTCCATCTCGACTCTGCTTACCTTTTCAGCTCGCAGAAATCATTTGCCTTTTTAACAAATACTTTCCTCATTCCTGAAACATCTGCTCCAAATCCAAATTATGCGGCAGTCTCACTTTTAATTCCCTACATTTCCCCTTCTTGTTAACAGCTTGTGCCGTTGTTCTTTTCCGTCATAGCCAGGAGCTTTAATTTAGGCTGATGACAATTTTTAAATAAAACATCTTGCTTTGTGTGCCTCAGCCCGGTGCAGTGCCTGTGGGAGCTCTTTCTGTTGGCATGCTGAGTCACAGATGTTCTCGGGTCTGTTTACCTGTCCCATCTGGGAGGAGTGTAATGTAGCATCGCGTACTCACTCAAAATACAACCCCAATTCATAAAAAGTTGGGTCACATAGTAAAATGTGAATAATAATAAAATGAAATGTTCTGCAAAAGGTGTTATTCCATTAAATTAAATATAACTTATTTTGCACTGACCCCAAATCCTTCCTGTCTAAAAAGTTTTGGAACACAGTTTGCTCAAAGTTTCTGTTGCATAAGGAAGGCAAATGTTAATAAAGTTGTCATCTTCAACTGGACCAACTGGATAAAATGTATAACTTTTATAATGATCAAAACTAAAACAACACCCTACAGAGACAGCAGTATTTTTGGATGCTGTTCACAGTACTTAAAGGTGCATTAAACCTGCCAGTCTTCATAGAGACAAGCAGGTTACAGGTCAGATCTGTGGCGAGGTGACCCTACTCATAGGAAGAATGCATGTTATTCAAAGTGTATTTAACGCTAAAACCTGTTGAATAATTGCAAGATATGTTTAATGTCATACTGTGGGACATTGCAGGCAAAGCTGTAACATTTTCATGGAGAGAAAGATGTGGCAGTCCCCTTACCAGAAAACTTACTTAGTGCACCTTTAATATCCTTTTCTATTTCTAACATTTTCATTTGCCAACCAGATTTTGTCTTCACTCTGTCTCTGTCTCTTTGATGTCCTGACTGTTAATTGCCTTTTGCCAACATAAGTCATCGAAATCTCCCTTCCCTCCTCAGTGCCCTCCCGGGTTGAGTCCGATGAAAGATGGAACCGGGTGTTACGACCACCACATCGGCATCGACTGCTCCGATGGTTTTAACGGCGGCTGTGAGCAGCTGTGTCTGCAGCAGCTGGCGCCCCTAGAGGATGACCCCACTCTCTACAACATCCTCATGTTCTGTGGGTAAGGACCAGAATGTGTTTGACTTACATAAGAACCAGAAGTCACTCTTGACTGTGGGCCACAGTGCACCAGTAGCAAAGACTGCAGCTAAAGAGACAGAAATACAAGGTTTAATTAGGATCACCTTAAAATCTGCTGCTAAGAGTAAGTCTACTAAGGCAAAATAAAACAAGACAATGGACCTAAAATCCATAAATGTGCTGTTGCATTCAGTGAAGTGGTAAATAGTTGGACTGCAGTTATTTCTTGAGGGAAAAATATAGGTTTAAGTAAATCGGTGACTCTAATTTATACAACGCATGAGATGATTATGAAAGCCATCCAACCCCTTGAAATAAATGAGTGTTTATGGTTATATGGTTGTTTTCATCTTACACATAAATAAAAACATTTACATTTTATTGAAGTGTTCAGTTATGCTTTTCTCAGGCCTCAGGATATAACACTGTGTTAAGTCCCCACTACAGGGATAAACTGTTTTTCTAAAGGCGGTCTCTGTGTGCAGTCTGAATCCGCCTCAGTACATTTCTGATAAAGGGCTTTATTTGAGGGGGGACAGGGGCCACTCCTGTGGCCAGAGCACAGCATAGTATTTGCATCATTGATGAGACTTTGAGCCCTTTCAACTTCATCAGAGTCGCCCTAACTCACTTACCACAGGCCAAATATATTATGAAGGCTGTCTTTTCTCTGAGAAGGTTGAATTGTTAGCTGTTTGAAATGGGGCCCTGCTAAGATCCTTTTTATAGAGGTTTATAAATCATTGTTTACTTTTACATTTACATTTTCATGTTAAACTGAACTTGAAAAGAATTTGAGTACTTGTATCAATCCAGTACAAAGTTCCGTTCTCATTACTAGATGCACTGGTTGGACATAATTTAAGTGACAGGTAAGACGTTGTGGATGACGACTTTTGGGACAGGTTGAGTTGGATTTCTTTCTCTTTATCTCATGATATGTGGCGTAATTGGCTCTGAGTCACCCTGTAGTGTGGGCAGCACTAAGTTAGTGAATGCACTGCCGGCTGAACTTTACCTGTCTGTTAAGTTTTAAGTCTTTCAAGAAAACTGTTTAAAAACAACAAAACAACAATAAACCTTTATAAATGTAAGTTTATAATATGAGTGTCCCCACTTCATTTATTTATTTCATTGTGCTGTTTAATTAAAAGCTGAAAACTGTTTTTGTTATGTAAAATTAATGCAATTTTTCAACAATTAGTGAAAATATCTATACTCCCACTCAAGGGTGACACTGGAAATCTAAAGTTGAGCCTTTGTATGAAGAGTTAAAACAAATTAAACAAATTAAAACAAATTGTTATGGCACAACAAAAATAGGACCCAAAAAGTGACTCAAGACTGAAGCAAAAGTCAAAATGTTTATTGAACAGGGTCTGGGGTAATGGCTAGGAGATCCAGGTAAGGGAAAGTGCAAAAAGTACAAAAAACTGGGGCAAAAGTTTGTCAAAAGTCTAAAAAAGAAACTTTAAAACTTAATCAGAAACTATAAAACAATGTATTTTTCACAATAGTTTGTACAGCTATAAAACACAGCAGCTTTGATTATGTTTAGTGAGGAGATACATTTATAATAAGAGAAGCTAATTAGACACATGAATTATTTTATTTTAGTCAGAATGTCCAACCATTTATAAATTGGTGGGAATGATTCAGAACATAGAAAATGAACAAAAGACCTGGGCAGACTGTGTGGGTGAGAAGAATCTGTCTGGTGATCCACAATGGGAGAAAAGTGGAAACAATTGTGTATGTGCAGAGCCGTGCTAATGGTCATGAGTCACTGTTGACCTGGTCCTCACCTTTTACTAAGGATAGAGAGGTATTTGTTATGTCTGACACGTGGATGTATGCACTGGACCTCAACTCTGATTATTTTTAGTTCAATTGTTTGTTTGGTTTTCTCCCATGTTTGGGTTGTCACGGAGACCTCATTATGCAGTAACTTGCGTAGGCCTTTGTTATAGGTTCTGTCCTGGATTAATTGGCACAAAACATAGTACTGTTAAACGTATAATTTGTACCACCCACTTGTTAATGCCTGTCTCAAAAAAATAAAATAATTATTCTCATTTTCCTTCTCTGAACAGGCTTGTGCATGCAGCCCCTTGGCTCCACATAAGTCACACTGTGGAACATTTCTGTGTTAGATTTACATAAACACTCCATGCACTGTCTTTATGCCTATCAGCATTTCCTCCTGTCACTCTCCTCAGCGCTCATGTGGCTAATCCAGGCTCTTCTCTATAGAGTTCAGATTTTAGACGGCCGACATTTGGCACCAGGACTTAGGCTCCCTGCAGTAAATCCTCAGTATTATCTACCTCTGTGTGTGAACCCTCTGCAGCCTCTCCCTAACCCGTCACTGCTCACTCACATGTCAAACAGGCATCAGGCAAAGTCTATGGCTCCGCACGCTTCACGTGCTGGATTAGACTCAAGTGAGTGCGGATCATATGTGAGTATTCTACATGCACATAAGCCCACAGTGATTGTCATCTCAGTGTGTATGTGCAGGAAACATGTAGGTTCACATGCATTTTAAAGTTGTTTTAACTGGGTCACATGCGTACCACTTATGGCAAATCAGTTTGTGATATTTAGCAGTTCTCCTTGTAATTACATTGAAGAAGGAGCTATTAACAGCTAACACACATTAACATAGCGTATTTTGATCACCATGATACATTTTAATGTTTTGATAATGCTATAGTTTAACATGTTTAATGAATTTCTGTTACGTTTTTAACATTCTGGGACCCCCCCTTCCCTGTGCTCTCTGCACTAAGTGACTCCCCCTTCAGAGCACCATCACATTACAATCAGCCTACATTTTGCTAATGAAACTATTGCACATCACATCAGGTTTGTGAAGTTGTAGTGTGCTGTTTTGTATCATGCCTTTGTATATATCTGAGACATTGCCGTGCGGGAGCATGGGTTACACAGGCCTCAGGGCTGGGCTTTAGATCAAATCATACTGCAGTCAACCGTAAGAGGGTTCGAGAGAGACACTAGATTATTCAAACATACATGGATGACATATAAAACCTCTTCAGGCATGTTTTTGATAAGGGAACAACACTATAACATAGTAGAAAGCACCAAAAAGTAAGTTTTACATAATACCCTTTAAAGTAACATCAAACTAGCAGTCGTAGAGAAGTCTATTGAAAGCAAAACACTGCTGAAGTGCTACACAAAAGTCCTTTTGAAGCTACACTTCGCAGTTGATGTAAAAATAAGTTCTTTCAATAATAAAAACCACACTTGAAGACTATATACAGTATTATGAACACAGTTAAATTGATTAATCCACTTGTGTCACGTAGGTGTATTGAGGACTACAAGCTTGGCCCAGACCGCCGCTCCTGTCTGCCCCTGTCAGAGTCCTGCACCGAGGGGGTGGACTGTGGAGAGGCAGCAGACGTCCCTGCCAACCAGACCGTGTTCGGAGACCTGTTCTACGGATACAACAACCACACCAAAGAGAGCACCTCCGGACAGATACTCAAGGCCACCTTCAGGTAAGGCCAAAAGCTGGACAAAAAGTGGACCTTGTGGGACCATACTCACTATTATTTCACTGAAGAAGTTTATTCTTTAAAAAATGTTGCATCAAGGTGGTTGAACTATTTGGGAAAAATTGCTAATTGCATCCATTTAAAAGTGTGATTTTGATTTGATTGCGATTAATCTTGCAGCCCTATCAAGATGTATGGAGAAATATTTTTGTTTGAGAATTTGGTTTTCTAAAGAATTGCAAGTTTGTGATCAGCTGTACAAAAAAATAAGGCTCTTGAACTGTTATGATTGACTGGGCATTTGACCTTTCCATTACATAGCAGTGCCCTGGTAGTTTGCGGTACATTGATAAATCTTTCTTTGTTCATAGCCTTTCATCAAATAATAATAATAATGCAAGAACAAAATTGCACTTTACTCTATTGAAGCACGAAAGGTCACATTTAAATGAGTCCATTAGAACAGTGGTAGATTTTGAACACTTTGTAATCAGTAGGTGATTGGAGCACACTGAACTCATGGAGCTGCTGTAGTCCACACTCCAGTGTAATAAAACCTCAGCCAGGAGTAAACAAAATTAGGCAATCAATTTCAAAAGGTCACCAATCCAACACAAACACAATGGCACATTACATTCACAAATTAATCTACAAGTGGGTAAGTATCTTGATTAAAATTGTCAAATTTTCTCTTGGGCAATCTTGTTAAGACACAGTTTACTCTGAGCTTTCTACAACTGTAATTGTTACACTTCAAATAAAAGACTAGTTGTAATTTGAAATATAAGTTTTAAAATCAAATTGGTTTTATTTGTTGTTGTTACAAATCAAATGGATATACTTTCAGTGACACGTTGGAAATGGACGAGCTCATTGGTCTTTTATCATAAGGAACATTTTCTCACACTGATCCAGTTAAAATATCAATATCTCTTCTGTGATATTTTGTTTTATTATTTATTATTATTTATTATTTTATTTTTATTTTATTATTATTTTTACCGCCATGTTTGTTTCCATGTTTCAATACGGACATGCTGTGCGTCTCTCTGATTGGTTAAACTATCTGTCAATCACAGAACTTGAAATAAGGTCGTGCCCAGACTATATTTCTGTGCATAATATAAGAAAATTGTTTATTTAATCAATACAAATTAGGTTTTGTTTGCCCACTGGAGCACAGTTATTCACCAGCAGTTTAATTATGTCCATATTAGTTCTGAAACAGTAAGAATGAGTATAGTAAAGGTGTCTGAACCTCCAGGTGAAGGCAGGGAGCGAGCAGGCCAAGTATAAAGAGTTTTTAACCACTTTCCTATGGTTTCGTTCATCTTCCAGTTTCTTTCCAGTTCTTTCCAGTTGGTGCATTAAGCAGAGTACAAAGGTCCATATACTGTACATTCACTTGTCTTACTCTGTGTCCAGGGAGATATGGAACTTATTTCCGTGTGTAAGATTAGGTCATGACTCTTGCAGCAAACCACTTTGATGTTGCAGTGAATGTAGCAGCAAAATGACAGGTTTTATTAATGTTGAATATAAAGAGAAAATACATAGAATCGCCCGTTATCAGCCTCCATTATAAAGAAGAAGCTCCGGTATAGGGGTAACCTTTCATAGGGTGCTAGGTATTATTATTATTATCTCTGGAAGTGTGCATAGAACGAAACACATGTAGGAAAAATGACTAAAACATGAAACGTAGCTCGGTGGGATAAAAAAGACAAACCAATTGAATTTGTGTATTTAAAGGTTATTTTGTGACAAGCCGGGAAAGATTATAATAATGATAGTGAAGCCTGGAACTGTCAAGGAAAGTCCTTCATGAAAGTTGTAATAGTAAAAGTGGAAAATGGAAAGGTTCTAGCTGTAGTAGTAGTGGTAGTAGTAGTGGTAGTAGTAGTAGTAGTAGACATTCCAGGCTGTTAACATGGCAGTGATACTGGGGGCTTAAAGATGGTATTCACATACTTGTCTCCATGGAGATACTAATACTTTACCAAGAATATTCCACTATATGGCATTAATGTTACCATTTTCCATGTATTCTTGCTGTGAGTGAGGTCACATCTCCATAAATCTGACTTGTATTGGTCTTGTGGCGTCAGTGTCAACTGTCAACACTGAGATAAGTTTAATGCCATACTGTGTAACATTCCAGGCAAAGCAATTACTCCAAAATCTCCATGGAGACAAGCAGGTAAAGGACACAGTGAACTATTAGGTGAATTTTTACATGTCTAATTTTACTTAATTTCAGTCCAAAAATTATGTAACAATACTTGTACATCGCCAGTACTTCTTCCAGCTCCTGTCAGCAGTATTGTATTGCTGCCAAACAGCAATACAAGAAAACGGCTCACATTACACGTGTGGGAGACTTCTGAAATTCTCTTTCATGAGTTTCTTTTGATGTCGATGGTGCTGCACTTTGAAGGTGGCTAATTATGACTGTCCACATCGCGTAGTCATTTCCACAGGAGTCTGAGAGCCAAGAGGTCAGATTCAACCATCTATACAGCGTGTGAATTTAATTTGGTCTGCGCACGGACTCACTACCTAGAGGCAACCACCCCACCCACTTAGGGATCTGGCGCTTGTATAGAGTGCGCAGAGGGACGGGCGAGGCAGCAAAGTTAATATCATAAAAAATCTCCAATGCTCTTATCTCATTTGGACGTGCTTGTGAATATAGAGAGTAGTGGACTTTGAAGAGCGAGCCGTGTGCAGAGGAGGTGAGGGTGAAGGGGGGGGTAGGATTCTGTCGGGACACATGCCTAATGCAGGGTCTAATTAAACAAGATGGCTCCAAACGAATTAAAGCTGACCTGGATGCGGTGTACTGCAATTGAACCTAATTGAACCAAATGAACTTCGGAATGTGAAATGAACACAGGGTACAGCGGCGTTGCACCTGTTTACTCGGGTTAGTGCTGCTAAATGAGAACCCAGTCAATAAGATCATTTTGCATGATTGGAAGTGAACTATGTAGAGGTTGAACACACCTGGAATGCTTGTAAATCTTGCAGTAATTTATGCTTACAATGCCAAGTGTTGTAGGAAAAGTTCTATGTTTTTTCATGCGACTATGCTTTGGCCATGCATTTTGGGAAGGCAAGCCATGTATCAAGGAATACTGCTGGAAGTACGAGCACATAAGTCCTGTGGTCAGGTCTCTGGACTGGCTCCTGTAGCTCAGGGAATACACTTTAAAGCAGCTCTGCTTGTTACAAGTCTCTCCATGGCCTAGTACCAAGTACATCTCTGATATGTTAGTGCCATGTGAACCATCTCACACTCTGAGGACCCTGAGGACTTCAGGGACCAGCCTTCTGCTGGTGCCCCAAGTCAGGACTAAACATGGGGTATAAGTGTTTGCGTTTTATATAGCTAAAACCTGGAACAGTCTTCCTAAACATGTGAGACAGGCCTTTACTTTGACAATGTTTAAATCCAGGCTCAAAACGGTTCTGTTTAGCTGTGCATATGACTGAAAGGTTTTTATTCTGGACTCTTCTCTTTTAATGTCAATTTTATGATGATTATTTGTGATTATTTATGTTTTGATTTGTTTGTATTGTGATTTTAATGTCTTTCTTATTCTGTAAAGCACTTTATTTGAATTACTTTGTGTATGAATTGTGCTATACAAATGAACTTGCCTTACCTGAAAATGACTTGGCTAATACATACATTTTGTTATGTGGCATTCAGTTTTCACTTTAGCCAAGACTGCATGCTTCCCTATACAGTGACATGTAGTCTGGACCCCAGTCTTATCTCTCACAGTTCTAACGGGTGTGAAGAAGACAAGAAGGTTAACACTGAGGAAGGTCAGAGGGGCCGAAACATACTAATAAAAGTGAACCAAGAGTGAGACAGTGTGTGGGAGTCTTTTTAAAAATATTTTTGGTTAGCTAATCAAAAAAATGCATATATTCATTTTCAGACTTGTGAGACTGTACATTTCTAACAACCACTAACTGCACATCTTGCTCTTCCCCCAAAAACATGTACAAAACCACCTTTCAGAAATAGCGCGCAGTCAAAGTTTTTCGAGGACCTCTAGCTTAACATTAATATCCAGTAGTTCACGTTTGTGCTTTTTGCCGAAGAAAACCCTTCCTCTTTGAAATAAATGACTGCTCTGTTTTATACAGAGATTTGTAAAGGGCCTGGGAAGAATGTGATTATCCATCCAGCTTAGGGCAGATGGTAAGAGCAGCTCTGTGATGTTTATTGGCATTTGATCAAACAGGCCTACGCTGCAGTGCCACGAAGCGTCTGCCTCTGCCCTCGCTGATAAAAAGACACTTCGCTTTTGTTTAGTCATGAGCCCAGACTTGCCTCAAGTTTCACATTCACTAATCTCAAATTCTTCTTCAACGCAGGCAGATATTTGCTCTTTGTCTCCTTGTTCCACTTGTAAATATGGGCTGTTGACTTTTATAAACAGCAAATCAACTCTTTCACTAGCCATTTTTAATTTATTTGCCAAAAGATATACTGGGAAGAGAAATGGATATTGAGACTTGCAGTATGAGTAGTAATACAAAAATAAATGTGAGTGGGCAACCATTGTCTGATCGCCCCTCAGTAGTCCCCACACACATCGCTGGAGTGTATTTGTGGACTTCCTGTCTGCTGTGTAGCCCTCCGCAGCCTCTCCTGTGTATAGCACTCCTCTGAGTTTGATTCACTCAGCAAAGTGCAGTTTGTCTTTCAAGCTCTCAGCTCTGAAAGCCTCTCGCACTTGTTTTTGAGAAGGGAGCACATAGTACCCTCTGCTTCTCTCTCTGGGACAGGCCTGGGAGGGTTCTTTGAAAGTTTTTAGATATGAGGTATTTCTCAACCTCAAGTCTGACCCCAAAAGTCCAAAATAAAGTCAACACTTTGAACATACCTGCACTGACATTATCCATCGCCCTGCAGGTGCATGTACGCAATTAACTTTTTATTAAGTCAAATAAAGTTCAACAAAATTGGGAATTTTTCGATGAAGTATTCTTGCATGATACAGCATAGAATGAGGGAAAATAGTATGGGCTAGTCACATAGAGGTAATATAGTAGTTTTAAAAAGTAGACTTCGACAACTTTCAGTCTGTATAACTTATTCATGGGTTTCAGACAAACAGTCTGAATTGAAGTCACAAAGTTCTTCCTGATTTGAAGGACTTTGTGAGGACCATAGAAGACCTTTCCCCATTCAAAAGATATAATATTTTGATTTGAATTGCTTAATTGCTATGACCATGAAGGAAAGTTGTCATAACTTGAAACCCATGAATATTTTAAATTCTGTATAAACATTTGACACTAAGAAAAACTAATAAAAAAGTAGCAACTGATTAAAAAAAAAATTGAAATTATCTACATTCTAAGAAGACATGAATAATGGGCTCTATTAATATAAAAAAAAAAAAAAAATGAAATTATCTACATTCTAAGAAGACATGAATAATGGGCTCTATTAATATATATTTTTAAAAAAATGCTAATAATTTTTCAGGAGATTCTATACAAATGAACATGAATCAAGAACACATTTTGCATTACAATTCCAATATTTTATCCTCACCATTACATGGGTTTTATTTGATTCTAGTTTAGAATGGTGTCTTCTAAAAAGCACACAATTTTTGTTCCGAAATTCAGACAAAAATGAATAAAACGGAATTAATTAAAACGTTATATGGATTTTGCAAACATCTCTCTACTATGACACCAGGAAGTTTTAGCCTGTTGCTATGGCATTTTAGGAGCAGCACCTCGCTGGTCTGATCTCTGTTTCATATTACAGCACTCAGGAGCTGGATCTCTGTCTACTGGTCTCCACGGGAACCAGTTGGCTCCAGTAATGAGACATTAAATAGCTAACCTCATCTCACTATTCTCCCAACACTGGCGATCCATGCCTCCCCATTACTACTCCTCCAAGCTCCTTCCTCCTCTCCTTGCACACGACCAGCTCCACGCAGGTTTTAATGAATATTTTAACTGCCTTTGTTCTCATTCTGGTCGCTTCTTGGGATGAATGATTAAGATTCCCTCTTGACTTATCCCACCACGCCAAACATCTTCCCTATTCTTCCATTTTTGGCACATATCGCTCTACTGTAGCAACATTCGCCCCTCTGGAGAAACACATCCATTGACTCTGCTAATTAAAATATTAAATGGGGTTTTAGCAAGAGTGATGAAGACGACGGGGACATTTAGTCATTGAGTCAGGGGAGGAAGCTGAGAAAACAAAAGTGGATGGGTTACTATCAATCAAGTCCCTCCTTGGGTTTGTCACATGCAATGTTTTAATAATTCATCAAACAGGTGGCTGGTTGTATGTGACTTATGGAAGTGCAAAAAAAAAGAAAAAAAGACTAGGAAAAAAAGTTTGTCAAAGTTTTGGAGTGAGATTTCACTCTGGAGAAAATGAATGATGACACATGAACATGAGCCAGATGGTTGGTAAATGTTACATGCTGTCATCTGCCCAAAAAAAACAATGGGGATCTTCAGTGTTGGGAGCCTGGTGTGCAGCAGAGAGAGAGGAGACATTAAGAATCTACACTGTCTCTGACTCAGACAACCAACTTAAACGTGTAACTTTTTCCAACTGTGTGTTTTGTTATCTTGAAAGCCAAAAAAACTTTGATTTTGAAAACTGGCAGATGTTTTCTTGGAGTAGTGTCAACAAAAATTCACAAATTCTTTTTGTCCAATTCTTGGATCAAACTCGCTCAAAGAGAATAGGGGAAAAAAAGAAGAAATAATTTGACCAAATTTGCACCTGTTTGTCTCTATGGAGATGTTATTGCAATGTCTGGACTGTTTCTCCGCATGTTCAACACCAGTATGGCATTAATGTATATGTCATGTATTTGTTCAGTTTTATTGGTGAGAGCTGGATTGGTAAATGGTAAATAGTCACATTTTTATATAGCGCTTTTCCACCTTAAAATCACTCAAAGCGCTTTACATCAAGGAACCACTCACCCATTCAGTATTTGCAGATTGCCTCTCCACAGACCTAACCTGTGATTTGGGTGGCCTCATGTGTTTGTTGCGTAACTTTAATGCCGTACTGTAGACATTTCAGGCAAAGCAATAATATTTCTATGGAGACAAACAGGTGGCAAATCCTCCACCAGGAAAATTACAGAATGCAGCTTTAATCTTGTGATTCAGAATGTAATGTTTTATCTGAACCACTCTGTATATAGAATACTTACTGACAACTTACACCTGAGTCTGTCTCTCACTATCTCTCAGTCTACTGTTGCTATTAATGTCTTTCTCAATAAAGACGTCACAAAACATCTTTATGGAAAACATATATAATACAAGAAAAGTTTTCACTGTATAGACAGAGGTATGAATGTTGAATGCGTGTTCCTTTATGTAAAGAGCCTTGAGAGCCTGAGCTAGAAAAAAGGCTACATATATGAGCATTTATCCTTTATTTACCATTTTCTAAGCAGATCTTTTGTGTTTCTTCCATTTTTGCTGTTAAAATCCTCTAATGCCACTTCTTAAAGGCATTGCAAAGTTATCTATATAAACCATAGACCGTATATATAAATAGACATAGCTAACCTGCTAGCCATCACATTCCAAATAGGAAGTGAGCATGGGCGTGTTTCTGGCTCCATCGACTTCAAATCATGTTCTATTGAAATACTGTTGCCCCTCTTTCTGCTGCTGTCGGGCTCGTCATTTTGGTCTTAAAATGTTTGTATTAACCCGCTCTGCATGATCCTGGTGTTTTTATTTGGCTATTTTGTCCGTAAATCAAGATGTGAACATTAATAACAGACCAATGAGGCGCCTTCTTTCCCCGAGGTTTCTTACGGTAGCTTTAGCAACAGGTCTGATTGACAGCGTTGCTAAGCTCCAGCCCCCAGTGATGCAGGTGGGAACAGCCTCGCTCCGGATTGGCTCTTTGGTTGCTATGATAATCGCGGTCGGAATTCCAAATATGGAACTCTGCTCGAAATTGGCCCCTATAAGCACTAGCCTCGATGAGCTTCATTTGACTGGAGCCGAACGCTATGGGTGACGTCACACTTCCTTTGTCCACTTCTTTATACAGTCTGTGGTATAAGCAGGTGACAAGATCATTTTTAGCAAGAGAAACACCTCAGTGAAAGACGAATGTTCAGTTTCATACTGTGGAACATTCCAGGCAAAGCAATAACATTTTTGTGTTTTTGTTTTGAAAATCCCAACAATACAACTTTATTTTTATTGAGTAATTTTAGCTGTAGGAACCCATCTGATTGAATTAATGAGAGATAAATATGTTTAATGCCATACTGTGGAACATACCAGGTAAAGCAATAACATCTAATTTAGACTTTCTTTTTTTGTTCTGAAAATCACAACAAAAAGACAGTACGACTTTATTTTTATTTAGAAACTACACTATTTGACAATGCAAGGCCCTGTGGAAGTTAGATGTTGACACAGGTTTAAATTAATAGAAAACATGACTTCTCTGTGTCTATGTAAATTTAGCATGTTCTTGTTCCCACCGTGATGTAGCTGCTAAAACAACAGCCTGTATCGCTTGTTATTCTGTCACAGTGAGACTCTCCCAAAGGCGACGGTTTTCCAGATTTATAAATATTTGTGTTGTTATTTTTTCACAGCTGAGCACATGAACACTGCATGGATCCAGCTGTGTGATGCGTATTACAAACCGCGTCAGCCATTACTTTTAATAGCCCCTACTAAGAACAGGATTTATTATAACAATTCTCTGTGAATTGACACAAACATCTACAATCCCTGTTAAAGGTGTTCTGGCTGTTTTTGCTCAGTTTAATAAGGAGGAATTTTTCTCGGGCCCCAGGAGGTAGTTGACGACCTGTGAGCAAAGTAAACACAAGAAAATAAGTCATTAGTCCAAATAAAAATAGATTCAGTCCAATTGCTACATATGAGCAGTGTAAATATGTTAGAGTCAAATTTGAACACAATAGACCGACACAGTTTGTGTCTCATTTAATGTTTCTGCTACACATTTAAAACTCAAATCAGCAGTAGTTTATCTGCTTGAAATTAATTGATGTTAATTTTGTGGAATCCAGGCGTAAAATAGATCAAGGAATATAACAGAAAGCACCGTCCTCCGTGTCTTTAAGGCCGGCCCTAAACAGACAAAGAGGACTGAAGCTACGGTCTTCTAAACTAAATTCAGCTGTTTTAGTTTTATTCCTTGATATTTAATCTGAACTTTACTTTTGGTTACATTTTTCATCAATCAATCAATTTTGTGAAACCGTGGCGACTGCTCTGAGTTGGGACTTTAAAAATAAATTGAATGAAATCAAAGTGCTCAAATTGAACGGTTTAGTTCAATTTGAGCACTTTGATTCAATTTATTTTGCTGGCTTGTTTTGCTTGCTTACAATCTGGTGTATTCTTGGACTTAATCCTGGTTAAATCCTGGTTTATTCCTTTTCATGTCCTTGTAAGTGCTACCTCCTCCTCCAAAGTTATGGGTTCAACTCCAGGGCGACGTGGGGCCTTTCTGTGCAGAGTTTGCATGTTTTTCCCGTGTTGGGTGACTCCAGTTTCCACCATAAACCCAAAACATGCACAAAACAAGATAAAATCCTCCAGCTAAGGTAATCCTAAATAAGCTTAGCTCAAGAGCTGGAGTTGAGTCTCCCACTGCTCCTCACTGAAGAAAGGTCAAATGCAGAGGTCAGTGAAGTTTACTTATTCCTGCACTTACCACAACTTCATGATCTTTGCTTGGCTAGAGTTCTTATATGAGAATAAGAGGAAGCAAATGGCTGACTTTGAGGATTGTGGGGGCAATAGACCTCACATTAGTTACTTGATTCTTTCAGAGAAAAGTTTTTAAATTTCACTTGTCTTCTGGTAGACGTTTAATCAATGGAGGTGCACCTTTGGAGCTGGATCTGTTGTTAATCACTTGCCCCTGTTCACTGACTCTGTCTGGGACCGGCCCGGCTAATGCTTCATGCTGTCCCCAGATACACACGTCTTCAATTTTAACAAGTTCAATTTTGTTTAAATTCCAAAATTGCAAAGGAATACTAAGTAACAAGATATGCACTATGCTTAAGCAACTCCAATCCTTTAAACTGGCACAAGAAGTTCACTTTTATTCTCTGACTTTTAACTTTACACTGTTTTATGCTTTCCATTTATTGTTTCATAATCTATTTGTTGCCCATTGTAGCTAAATAACGAAATGAAAGTGTATAGTTATTATTATGTGTATGGGACCTCTGTGCTTTGTGTACTTCTAAAAGGCCCAAGCACACATACTGTAGATTTGTATTGATCACATAAAAACAATGGCTTTCAAAATGGGGTAATGGGCAATTAACAAAGGCATTACTTTTCAATGACAGCACCTAATTAGGCAATTACTTCCTGTGTCAAGTCACATAATGAAGTAGCACTCAAAATGGCGCCCTGACTCCCAGAGTGGATATATTTCCTCATCAGTCCGTCCCAAAACACATGAATACCTAAAGATATTGATTTATTGAAGTCATTTTGTTTCCGGGCCTTGTTGTGGATCTAACTGGCATCAAGATGGAGAGTGATGAAGTGAACAAAAAGCTGGGAGTTCAACCAAGAGTCAGAGGCAGCAGACGGATAAGGACATCGGCTTTTGGACGTTATAACCCAGTAATCAACATAATGACAAACGACATGAGCAAAGTGAGATTTTGTCTCTCCAAAAACCCAGCGTTCTGCATAATTGTTACTTTATATTGATTTCCTCTTAATGATGTGCCAAAATGTATCACTTTGCAATCTGCCCACACGCACTCTTCAGATTTATATGTCTTTGATGTACTCAGCTCCTCTGGCTGTCATCCACTCCCTTTAACTTCTTTTGTCATTGCTCGAGTTTATAATGATGCTTTGGAAATTTCATTCATTCGTTCATTATAAGAAAAAGGCTGTTTTTAGCTGTGGGGTGAATGTATTTGGACATTTGATGCCAGTGAAGCTAGAAGACTCATGCTAACCCTGTATTTTCCTCTTCTGTGGCTGCATTTTCAAAGCGATCAACTTCAGATGTGCTGCAGAGCATGTCTTCTACTTTATTGCCTTTGGAAATAGTTCCCTATATAATGTTATTAAACCAAGACAGACATTTTCATCACAGTGAAAATTAACTTCACAATGCTATCCATTTCTGGACTATTAAGTATAACATTTTTTTTCATAATAAAGTCATAATTCATAATAAAACTTTTGAGTAATAAAGGTCTGTGTTTGCGTTGGCAAGATTACTTTGTATGAGGTTTCATATATTGCAAAATGGGCAGTGTTGGGTCCGGGACATCTTGCATAAAAATGAATTATTTCATGGAGGATGGAACAGCTGAAACAAGACATGACTGATCTGGGCTTGTTCATTTGGTGCTCTATGTTCCGGGTTTCCACTTGATACCAAATAGATGCTGCATGTGGTCTTTTTGTTATTTTAGTCCTAAATATTACAACACAAACTTGTACTGTAGCATTGTTTTTCCACAATTATCTGCTTGTATTTTTAACTTAAAGGGCCCATATTATACTATTCTCTGATCTGTTATATTGTTGTTTCCTCATCACAAACATACCCAGCATTGTGTTTTGTTTCATTCACACATGTTTAACGCACAAACCCTGCATATTTAGCCTGAGTTTTTCTCTCACACACATGACATCACAAGGGGTAACGGGGCATTTTGCGCTTTGGAGATGCAGACAGACTCAAACATGTGTGAATGAAACAAAACACAACTTAAGGTATGTTTTTGAGGCGGTAACAACATTCTAATATGGTTTAAAGCTCATAGGAGACAATTTTGCGTAAAATAGGAAGTATATTAGGTCTTGTTTTAATCCACATAGTTAAGACATAAGGAAACTGTATATATTGTATTTCAGCATAATTATTTTACTTGAAATAAACAACAGTGTGACCTAGCCTCATTTAAACAGTCATATTCTCAAATGCTTTTATATTTGAGTCCCTCTCTCCCCTAACCGGACCTCCCATTATGTGCCCCTCCCCAGGCAGAAGAACTTCGCCCGGGGCATTGACCAGCAGCTGCCCGACGGGATGGTGGTGGCATCGGTGCCAACGGAGGTGCAGTGCCATGAGGAGCTGTCTGACCCGGTGCCCGACCCAGAGTACCTCACAGGTTTGAGCCATATTTCATAACACACACAGAGCTCACACAGAGAGAGCTCACAGCTGCGCTCACACACTACATCACTGCCCTGTCGGAAACGCACACAACAAGGCATTTATAGACTTATATCCAGGATCTTTAAATAGAAATAGGTTTAGCGTAGAGGCTAATTTTGCATAATTGTTAGCAAAGTTCCACTGTCAAACACGCACCTGTTTTTATAACTCGTAACGCATTATGTAACTTTTCTAGCAGGGATCTGTCACCTGCTTGTCACCATGATGATCCTAGCTCTGCCTTCAATGTTCCACAGTATGGCATTTAACCTATCTGTCTGTTTTTATTACAGGATTTAAAAAAAAAAACAACAACAAAAAAAACATACATTCTTACTCTGAGTGGTCTTGCCTCCCCACGGATCTGACCTGTAACTTGACCTGGCAGCACCACCTTCATGTCTCCATGCAGATAGATATGTTTAATGCCAGTGTGGAACATTGTTGGCTAAGCAATAACAACTCAGCCCAGAAAAGTTTCATAGTACACGTTTAAAGCATATTTCATGAGGGTAAATGGGGTCAAATCAGTGCATTATTCAGTGTCTTTTGGCTGGAGCTGAGTATTGAATGTGGTAATAGTAACTAGTAAAGCAAAGGTTGTCATATTATCTGTTTTACTGTGGGATAAATATTGCTCAGAGGCACAACATTAAAATATGCATGATTTATTTTCCTTTAGTATTGTTTTGGCTAAAGTAATATCATTTACAGTGTCGTGGGCCATTGGCACTAAACATAAGATGTGCATCTGGAATTGTTTTTTCGATGTTTTTTGAAGGTTCCAGAACTCTACTGAATACACAAATGTACTGGAAGAAATATTTTTCATTTCACTTAAACTCCTACATTTTATAATAGTGCCATAATTGTTTAAATTGTAGTATTAAGTTTGACAAATCTTTATACAAATATTTGAGCTGCACTGTGAAGGCACTTATGATCTGCACAACTCCTTTATGTATAAATAATGACTTTAATTAGTTGAAGTCGCTTACTTCAGTCTTAAAACTATGACTTTTGTCAAATGTCCACTCAAGTCTATCTGTTTGTGTTTATTGCAGTGAAAGGCGTCTTCATTAGTTTTTTCCAGTTTGTTGTTGAAGTTGTTGAAGTGAAAAGTCATATAGCAGCCTCTGACCTTGTTTGCTCTGTGTTATTGGCAAATCTGCACCACAGAATAATAAGAGTTCTGCAGCACATTATACTGCGTACAGCTCACTGAAGTAACTTTTATCTGATTCTTAACTGTTGAGAGAAAAAACACAGATGAATGTATTTATTGGAGTGTTCTACAGCGTATTCTCCAGAAAGCGGAGGACACAGGCTTCAATGTTCTAAGCCCTTGGTGAAGCGTAATATTTTGTGTGTTATCAGTATGTCATTTGCACGCTGTAGGAATAGTGGTGGGAATATAAGTTTAAACACAGATGTCGTGGTGAGGTGCAATAGGCCTGTCACGATAACAAATTTTGAAGTGCGATATATTGCTGAAGGTGATAAATGACACAATAGCCCAAATAGCCCAGATTTAAACCACAAAAATTATTCTAAGTCTACAATATTGTTAAAAAAACATGAGCTGCAAAAAATAAACAGCAGCACTTTAGTACAAAATTTTTTTAAAAAAACATGAGCTGCAAAAAATAAACAGCAGCACTTTAGTACTTGGTTTGCATCTGTACTGAGTCATAGAAGTTATGAATTCAACCTTGTACAGCTTAAATGACTTATTACGCTACCCACTTATACTAGAGGTCCACTATGTTGCTGGTGGAGGGTCCATCACTTGCTTGTCCGTAAGGTGATGTTATTGCTTTGCCTGGAATGTTCCACACTATGGCATTACCTGTATCTGTCTCCATAGACAAAAGCCTGGGACACCACAAGGTCAAATTACAGCTATAAGCAGGTATCTTAGTGCATTGCTTCTCTAAGATTTGTTTTTCGAAAAAAAGGGATTTGTAAATTTACATTGTATTGCATTTACTAACAAAACATATTTATTGCATCCATGGGGTTCCGAATGATGAAAAAGTAGGACCGTTGCCATAACAGTTAACTATTTAAATAGCTAAAAGCCCTAAAATATGTATGTATGTATATATGTCTATGCCAGAAATATACTCCAGGTTTTTCATTATTTATTTATTTGCTTATTTATTTTCGTGTCTAAAATGTCTAATTTTTCTGACCCAATGTTTGTCACTACGGCTGAAAATCCCCCCGCCTCGTTCTAAATGCGTCTCACATTATGACGAGGATGGGGAGCACAGGAGCAGAGGGGTACGGCTCACTGCTCTGTCAGGATACATTAGTCCTGAGCAGCTCCGTCTATCTCTCTGTTTTATTCATTATGAGTGGAGCTGGGGCTGGTGGTGTCTGTGGCTCACATCTGTCCAGTGCTAACAGCTGCTCAGAATACACACTGTCTCTGTAAAGATTCAGACTCACTACAAGAGCTCACATCCATCTGCTCCTCTCATTAGCCGCTCCAAATGACTTCCCTCTGCCTTAGATATACATTTTAGGTTTGGTTTAGTGTTGATAGTAAACCAGTGGTAAAAGTAGTAAAGTACTGTACTTAAGCAAAAATTGTAGGTAAGTCTATTTTAAAGTGAATACATTTTACTTTTACTTCACTACATTTGAGAGCAGGTGTCTTACTTTTCAGTTCAAAAATCTAGTGGAGTAGAAAGTACAGATTCCTGCTCTCAATTTTAGTGAAGTAAAAGTAAAACGCATCCACTGTAAAATGTACTTAAGTAAAGTACAGTTACCTAAATTGGAGCAAAAAAAATATACCAATAAAAACAGCTAGGAAAAAATATTATAATGAAATTGTTTCTGATGAACAAAATTCAGCACAGATCTTTGTCAAAATCACTACATGTGAGGCTTTATTAGATCTCAAACTGCGCAAAATATTATATATATATTATTATAATTTTTACTCTTTAAGTTACATTTTAAACAGGTACTTTCATTCTTTTACTTAAGTAGATTTTTACATGTGATACTTTTACTTGAGTATTTCTTTGCTCCAGTATCTGTACTTTTACTTAAGTAACAAAGAATTTACCATGTTATTTAATCTTGAACACAACTGGACATTATTTCGTATAGTATGGTCACTACCACTTTTATAGCAAAGTTGTAATCAAACCTCTAAGACGATTCACTGTTCATAGATTATAACTGTATAGCAGACAAAGGCACTATATGTCTTCACAAAGTACAATCATAAAGAAAGCAAAAACAGCAAAAAACGATTCATGCTTCTGTATACCCAGTGTCAGCTCGTTTTTCTTCTATTGTGACAACATGTAGGAAGTGGCAGATTGCTGTTGGGTTTATCGCCTGCTGTTACAAGATACAAGGCCGGTCGGCGCAACAATTCAACCTGTCCTCATCTGGGGTCACATCCGCGATGACACACAATCAAATGACAACGCCACGGCAACCGAGTCCTAGTGCACTTTAGCGGAGGCAGAGGATATTAAAAAGTCTAATCTAAATGGATCTTATGCCGTCACCCTCCCTGTCTTTGTCACTATATACACACAGCCAGGCTTATCCCAGTATCACCCTGAATGCTAAAATATGGACTAAACAAAAATGGTATTTTCTCTTATATCAGATCTGAGATACACTGAAAAGTATTATAATGAATTAAGAACAAACCATAGAAAGAGACACAGTGTATTGCACTGATAATGTAACATGGTTTGATGGCTGGATAATGAGTTCATAGACTTCATGTCCTTGTACGACAGCATCCATTCAGTTCTGTCCTCCTATTGAAAAGAAGGCCAGCGGATGGTGTGAAAATAATGATTGCAAACCTTTCTTCTTACCATTGAAAATATCATGATTAAATAAAATCTGATTCATGAAAAAAGTAAAAATTCTATAAAAGCTGAGCAAGGTAGACTTTTGGCGAGGGCTGTGCAATTAATCAAATTTTAATCATTCAGGAAATTTCTAATTGTCAGTGATATGCTTGAGTATTCTTAATCGCGCTCTAATTTTGGCTAAATGCAGCTCTCTCTACCTGAAATAAATTGTTGAAGCTAGTTGGTTTACATGCTGACTTCTGTAGTTGTTGCTCTGACTAAAATTCTTATGATATTGTTTGGCGTGATAGTTTTATGGTTTTTGTTTATCTTTCCTATATTTTATATAGTCTAAGTCAGGGGCCGTCAATAGGCGGCCCACAGGCCAAATCTGGCCCCCCAAGCAATGTGGTCCGGCCCGGGGCACATCCGCATCACGTCTGCGGAGCTTTGTACTACTTTGCAGCATCTCTGCAGCTGTTCACAGTGGGCCAGAGATCCCCGTTCATCTGAAAACTCTGTCTAAACACATCTGTATAATAAAGATAGGGACAATAAAAGCTTTATTGATGGTGTGAAGGTAATGTGCACGAGGGCCGTGTGCTCCGTGTGCTTTGAAGTCAAGAGGGATCTGGCTGCAGACCTGACAACAGGGGACTAAAGTTTGGACAGCACGTTTCCCAGGCTTCACTGTGTGAATGGATTTAACCTGTGACTGTGAGTAGGGACAGACAGCTGTGCGTGTAGTAACAAAGCTGTGTTTGTTCTTTATTGTACTGTGCTTCTAACATCAGTTGAACCAGATGTTGGTTAAGGCCTGATGTAATCATAATTTGGAGAAGACCGACTCTAGACCAGGGTTAGCTTGGTTTAGATGTAATAGTCCTAGTTCTGCTTTAGTCCTATTTTAGACCTGCTTTAGTTCTGATCTTGGTTTAAACCTGGTCTAGTCCTAGATCTGCTATGAACTGCACTACAGTTAAAGTCAGGTCTCAGGTCGTCACTGGGGGTTTGTGTTGGCTTGACACAGGAATATTTTTAAAAATAGATTTTAGTTGTTGAATTGTACCACTTGACAGTTGTTTGTGGATGTTATAGAAATAAAACATATAATTGAGGTACAATTTCGTCATCCGGCCCCTGGACCGAAGCCTTCCAAAAAATCTGGCCCTCTGGACCCAAAGTCTCTCATGGTGAAGATGTCTCCAAACAACGTGACATGTGGTTCAGCTGCCTTGTCGCAAATGGTGTAAGTATCATAAAATCTGTTGTAGAAGCTGACAGGCGTTCACTGACTGTCCAATAGTGTTAGGCTAAACTGTGCTGCAGGGGTGACATTCTGCAGACGAGTTCATTTTATAGACACATTTTCATACTGTGGAAAAGATATGATAATCTCTTTTGAATACATGCTTGAATACACCACTAGCTATAAAATAACATTAGACATGGAGTCAAACGAAAACACCAGGTGACACGAGGATAGCATTTGAATGAGGAAGCAAAACATGACTTTGAGACACACTTTATTATTACACACTTCATTTAACATGGATTACGTGATCTTATGAGACGAGGCAATGTATCACTCAAACAAGTGAATTATCTGGTGGAGGGTCTGACACCTGCTTGTCCCTGTGGAGATGTTACTGCTTTTGAGTGTTCCACGGTGTCAATAAATGTATCTTGTGTTTATTCAATTAAATGTTTTATTGTTTAAAATACATTGAAAAACATGCATTGTTACAGTGAGCTGGGTCACGTCTCCGCAGCTCTGACCTGTAACGTAAAAATAGAAAAAGGAGGTGAGCAAGTGATGTACCCTCACCCAGAAAAGTGTTATAGTGTACCTTTAGAATGTCCTTTTAAGTTCCTATTTTTATCATAATATCAGGTGCTAAAATGTTGTGCTTTTTTGTAGCCATGGGGTACTTCGTTTGGTTCTGCAGTAGGATTTTAGTTACTGGCCTTTTGTAACAGATGGCCCATCATACGCTCATTGGATTTCTTCTCAGAAACACTTGCCTGCTCTCAGTTGTCTGACAGCATGTTAAGAAAGCAAGAGAGAAACTTGTTCAGCTTGGAGACGTTGGCGGACAAAGTGATGCTGCCATCCACATACAGTCACCTGGGGCACGCGCTCACCTTCCCACACCTGTTCAGTTGGCCTCGGCATCTCCACTGGGTGCACACGCAAACACTGGCTGAAACTGGCACACAATGGCACACAATAACACAGAGCGGCACAATGGGCACACTTTGGCACAGCTGGCACACTACCACTGCCACACATCTTCTCTGTCAGGATCTCACCTGCACTTCACTATGAGGCTCGGTTTGTATGTGTCTGATATAGAAGGGGAGATGGCGCGTATCTGATGAGTCTCTGTCTCTCCTGTCCCCGGTCTCTGGCTCGCTCGCCCTGGTTCAGTACCTGTGGTCAGTGTATTTGTCACAATGTCAGCACTCCTTGTTCCAGCCCTCTCCGGCCCTCGTAGCCTCCAATCATTCATCTTCTATTCATCTTTGGCTTTGGAGCACATTCATCATGAGGCCACGGACCCCCATCAATTATTCCAATGGGAGAAAGAGTGAGGACAGGCACGGGTTTGAAAGGCAAATACATCTTAATTTAATTGGAAACCAACTATGCTCACGGCTGCTAACCAGATTTCCCATAAGATGGCACTTGAGAGATAACGGAGTATGAGAGAGCAGATAGACAGAGAAAAATGAGACAGAAACATTACAAAAAATACAATAGCAAGATGGAAGGAAGAACAATAGACACAGATGGTGACATGTGAAAGAAGGGCGGCCATTTTTGTGTTGTGAGCAGAGAGCGTATTGCTGGCTTATTCTTTATATTTCCCTCAGATGTACTAACACTTGGTATAATTAAGCCTGTCATGATAACAAATTTTGAAGTGCAATATGCTGATGAAGTAAATATAGAAGATAAACAATAATATTGAAACTAATTTATGCCACAGACACAATAACCCAAGAGCAGATTTAAACCATAAAAACTATTCTAAATATCAATAAGCTGCAATAAATAAACAGCAGAATGAAACACTTTAGTACTAAGTTTGCATGAGTAATGTGTCATAGAAGTTATTTATTCAAACTTTTATGGCTTAAATATTATCATTTAACAAAAAAATTACCAAGTACACACGATAAATATTGACTCCAAAAAATATTGTTCCAGCTTTCATATACTGAACGATAAGTCTATGTACTAATTCATATAGTAATCATGACAGGCCTAGGTATAATAGTACAAATATTTCAAAACATATTTCAGTTTTAATTGATTTATACTTGGCATTTCCGCTCACTTTTAATTGTCAGTGTAATGTGTTATGAGCATAAATGCCACTTGCTTTTTAAAGTTTGAATGGCTCAAGAAAAAAACACCAGGCTTCTACAATTATATATATTATATGATTATCCTGTATTACTAAGGTTAAAATATATGAAATGACTGTTTGCTGATCCTCTAACTTTTCTATTAGAATCTGCCTTGACATTTATGCAGAAAGGTTAAGACACAAAGTTAAATGCCACTTGTCCCAAACTGCACTTCTCTCCATTAATAATACATGCTTATTGGTCTGCCTTGCGTTATAGAGTAATGAGTGCCATCACAATCAGCGCATTTGAATATTTAGAGCCTTGATTACATTTTAGCCTCCATTTTGTTGGAAGTTTTGTTTTTGTAAATGTATTTTCCAACTTTAGCGTTTGATCAAGGTCATTCCCAGTAACTTCTCATGTCGTCATAATTCAGCCTGCCTTCCCTCGGGCTCTGCCTAGCCTCTCCTACCGCAACAAGCCTTTAGATATGTCAGCAGCAAGATGGCACATAATCTATATTTTATAAGGTCTTGATGTAATTGGTGGCAGTGAGGGAAGGTCACGCCTATAGGGGGCGCTGTCGTCACCTCCTCGCCCCCAGTGACTTTAAAGAAACTGTCTATTGGTGCAGGCTGCATTTTTGATGCTATGGGAGTAGTTGTGTACAGGCAATGTTGTTGATGTGCATTGGAGCGCACCAATTATTCAGCATGTGTTGACTTTGAAAAACATGATTTATTCAAGTGCAAGACACATTTGCAAGTGAATATTTTAGAGGTGACAGGCATGTCGTGCAAGCTGGTTTCAAATGGTGTGAAAATGTATAGTTTTAAATGTAACTTTTGCTATTTATGTTTATTGTGACAGTGATTAGGCAGGGATATAGAAAAATAAGAACGACAAACCAGGCTGTTGAATGGGCTGGCGGTAGCTCGAATTTGAAACATGCCCCCAAAAAATCATAACTTTTTCAAATGCTGAGAATTTGTTGAAATTTGTTTACAAAATACTGTCTTGTGGGGTTGGAAAAGTTTTCTGACATTTTACACATCCTTAATTCTATATTTTTGAGTAAATCCACAATGTTGGCCGAACAGCGAAGTTGTGAAAGCAGAAAACTTTTTCACATTTTGAATATTCAAGTGTGTACTGTAGGAACACTTCGAGGATTTGGCAGGTGCAACATTTTGGCTCCACAAATTCTGAAAATTGACAGATTGGTTGCTTTATATTGGGAAATATTTTCATTTTTACAGATAATATATATATTTTTTTCTATCATTTTTAAATACAATAGTCTGCATTCAGTTTTGTTAGTTTTTTGTGTAAACATTAAATAGCAAAACAAAAATAATTCCCTGAAAAATGCCAGTCCCAATATTCACAACAATTGCAGCAAAATTGTAATGAGAGTAATATAGTTTATGGTGAAAAAACACTGGTGGAAATCTTATTCTTGTCCTGACAATATTCAATGCAAATTTGAACATCATTATTCCATTTTGTTCTTATAATAAACTTATATTATTGTTGGTGATGGTGGACTTGGTCCTCGTGGCCAGTCTGTGTGAAGGTAACATGCTTTCAATATGTCTGTGCAATCCCTCCGTCATCCAGGTATGATCCATAGTCAAAGAAAAATTCAAATCTGTCAAGTGGACAAAACGTTGTAGGAGTGAAGACATTTTGCTGCTCATCGAAGGCGCTTCTTCAGTTCTGGTCAGTACTGGTGGACACTGCTTTATATCTATCTGAAGGGAGGAGCTAACTGAAACAGTAGGTGTGTTAGTTTCAGTGTAGTTAGCTTCTCCTTCAGATAGATGTAAGGCGTTGTCCATCAGTAATCTGACCAGAACTGAAGAAGCGTCTTGGACAAGCACGAAACATCTTCCTACAAGTTTTTGTCCAGCTGACAGATTTGAATTTTTCTTTTACTATGCTTTCAATATAAAGAACTGACTTTGCTAAATATAATTCTATAACTTCTTTTACCATAGAGACAGAAGTGCACAGCTGAGATTTCAAAAGGAATGGCACAGTGCGTTGGAGATAAGTTCAGGTTAAGCTCAGTGCAGCGGGGCCCTGATGTGCTCAAAGTGTGCCCTGATAAAGTACTTGAAATAGCGTGATGGTGAGCAGAACAAGTCTCTTTATCACGGGCCTGTGTTTGGAGCACTATATCTTCAGAGGAGACTGAAGGGCGAAGCGCTGCCATCATTTCACTGTTTGGTTGTCACCTCCTCCTCTGTGTGTGTGTCGTGCTACACCTCGTCCCTCAGACACAAACAGCCCAGATAATGCTGACGGAGGAGATGTATGTGGCCATTTTAGGTTTCTGGCTGTCATTTTTAGAGGGCTAATGCTAAAAGCTATTCATGGGAGATATTTTATTTTAAATTGGCAATTGCTGTGGTAACGGTCCTAACTTTATATCATTCTAAAACCCGTGGAAAAATTTAGGGGACTGGCTACAGGATTCTAAAAACTTCCTGGACTAGCTGGGTGGCGAGTGAACGATTATTACATTATGCTTAATAGCAGTGTTTCTCAAACATGGTACATGTACTACTAGAGGTACTCCTTTGGGTGGGACGTGAGATCTTCTACAGTTGTAATATGTTCTTCATTTGCGTCATTATTTTATCCACTTTTTGGTCCTCCTCTTGGTGATTTCTAGGTTAGAAATCCAGTAGTCATGATGTAGTAGACTACAACTATTTTTTTACTTGGTTTATGTCTGTAGCTGCCTGGACAGCCAAATGTTTTCTTAGGTGGTATGAAAGTTTAACCACTGACCTATTGGATATCTGGAGTCAATGTAAACTACTGAGGTACTACTTCATGGCAAACTCGAATACCAGACTACATTTCATCACGACTTCAAGATGAAACTGCATTTTTGTTTTGTCTCAAAGTCTATTCTGTTTCTTATTTTTCCTGTTTTATGTAATAGTCATTCCACCTCCATCTGTCCATACCACTGCAATGTTGACAAGACACAACGCCGGGGTAACTTCAGTGCATTTGTTGGGTAAAATGTTGAAAATCAAACAAACTAACCAAAATAGATCCTTTGTTAGCCATATGCATTATGTTGACTCAGCAAATCACCGTAATGATGAAGGCAGAATCATGTTTGCCCATTTGCTCAGCTGTTGGCAGAAAGTATGTAGACCCACATGTAACATTTTTAAACTCTTAAGTCAATGCCAAACTTTCTATATAGTTCCCAGAGCGATTTCAGTTCTGTAGTTTGCCTGACTCATTTCAGTATTGGTGGCCTTCAGCATAAATGTTACATAGATTTAACAATGCAGATGTGGAAGTCAAGAAGCTTTCAACTTTCAGAGAAGCTGGTTGCAGTTGCCATGGTGACTTAGGTAAGATTTGATCTAACTTTTGTTTTTGTTTGTAGAGAAACGATCGGCTCCAAATGAAATTACAGTATGTCACCTCCAATTCTTTGCCCACCTTCATGTTTTTGATATTATTATTATTTTTATTTTTATTTTTTTTATCGCAGCCACCCCTGTTTTCAGTTATATTTTAGATACGACTCCAATTAAGATTCAATTTTGCTTACCTTTTAATTGTAATCACATTTAGGAGTTCTTTTTTTAATTTATTCATTGACTCTGATTAATTGGGCCGTATTTGCCGCAACCGATTCCTGTGTTAAACGTCAGTTAATTAGCTGACAGCAGTAGAGGGGATAATTAATGCGGCTAGGGGGTCACAGCGTGTTAGCAGGGCAGGGATAGGGCGGCTCAGGGGGGGTTCCTACAGACGCAGACATGCCAGCAGCAACGCCACCTGCAGTCCTGATTTAGCCCTGTAATGAGACACGGTGTGGTCCCAGTGTCCCCCTTACACCTCTGCCTCTCGCATGTGCACCAGAATTAGGCTGCAGTGACCAACCAGGACAATGCCGGCGGGATAAGTAATGACCCCTGCGGAGCGCCCAGTGCAGCCCTCTCTGTCAAAAGCTATGCGCTGTATTGTTTGTCTTTATATAGAGGTGAAGGGCGTAGAGAGCCCATCACTTATACAGGGGGTGGCTTCATCAGCTACATCCTCGGTGCACTGTTACCACACTGCCACAAGTCAAAGCATATCCCATATCAGATCCAGTTGAGAGAATACAACGTAGAAGACTATTTCAAGTTTTCTTTCAGTCAAACAGGAGGCAATGTTGAGGCAAAATATCAAGGTCAAGTGAATGAAGTCTAGACTTTTTCAACCTTGATGCACTTCTCCAGCTTATCTGATCTTTCAACCTTCTGTACTTGAAAATACAACAATCTGCCACAGTACACAGAAAATGCTAACTTTTTTAAAAAATTATTTATTTTATTTTGTTTTTATCTTAAGTAATAATAGTAGATCTAGTTGTCCACTGATCCAAAGGTTGGCGGTTCAAAATCCTGCTGTCGACATAAACATTATTGGTAGAGCAGTCAGATCCACTGACCCACAGATTGGCGGTACGATTCCAGCTCCCACAATTTTGTTATTTTGTCCTTGTGCAAGACAGTTAACCCACCATGCCCCTAGTGTCTGCGTACACTGGTGTGTCAATGTGTATGTGAAAGGGTGAGTCATATATATATATAGTGTCTACTTTTCCACTTGTAAAGACAGAATGTTTTGGTTCTGTATCAGGGGTTGGCTCTTGTTGAGATGGGAGGTCAGTGCTATCTGGCAGACAGAAGTTAAGCTGGTCCATGTGTTTGAGAAAAATGGTCGGTACAACTGTGAAGTGATGCCAGTGCAGTAACATTCATGCTTGACTGCTGGAAGGGCATGTTCAGAGGGCACTGAGGGTCTTGGATAACCTTATGGGTCACCTCCAGCACCAACTTCACAACGCTCTTGGCTCTGGTAGAGTTAAGATGCCAATTCACCGGTTGGCGTAGCTTCGAAACAGACTGGCACTTTGAATGTCTGTTGGAGATTACAGTATTTTACTATGTCCTTGAACGAAGGACATAGTAGTACTTTTCAACCACTGTAACTTGTATCTTGGCAACTGAGCAGAAGGCAATCAAAGTGCAGTGCTTGGGCTTGGGATCCTGAGTTCAGAGAAATACCTAGCTAGAGGACAGTAGCTCAGTTGGAGTGTTTGTCTACTGATTCAAAGGTTGGCAGTTCAAATCCCGCTCTCTGCATAAACATCATTGGTAGAGTAGCCAGATCCACCAACCCACAGGTTGTTGTGTCCTTGGGCAAGAAACTTAACCCACCTTGCCCTCAGTGGCCGTGTAGTTAGTAGTTCCTTGAAGTAAAGTGCCTTGAAGGTGGAAAAGTGCTTTATAAAAATGTGACCATTTACCATAAGGTTAAACTTTCACATTACACGTGCTAAAAGAACTGATAAAATATTGTTTAAAATTATGGTTTTAGTTCTACCTCTGGATAGATTGAGTAATTTGTGTCCATTTCATTCACACTGAGGACAATGTTTTGAACCTATAAACTAGGAAAGCGTTAACCTGTATAGAAAATGGTCAAATGTCAGTACTGGAAATGTGTGTATAAAATAGATGCATGTTTTAATGGAGGCCACACCCTCTGGAGAGTCTGCCTGTATCTCCCTGTTGTTTGAATCATAACGTAGAATAGACCTCCTGCGTGGAGGCATTTAGCCTATGTTAACTTCCTGTATTTTTAGCTTTTAATTAGGCTCAGATGTCTATGTAAATGCTAGCCTGCTGCCACGTCTGTCTGGTTTATTTATAGCTGTGAGACTTGTGTGGGCCCTCCGTATCAAACAGGACTTCCGAGACACATGCTATGGCAGTGATTCATACTTCATCTGTATTTTAACCCAGTCCATCTCCCCAAGTCCCTCATAATTAAAGCAGCAGCATATGGCCTTGTGACCGCCGAGGTAACCGAGCTATATACTTGACTTTTTTGGCACCTTTTTTCTAAATTTGTGACACTTAAGTCCCTTGAAAGCGTCCGTCATCACAGCGGAAATGAAAAGTGTGTCACCTTGAGCTGTCACTAACCACATGTGCAGCCTAAGTAAAGCTCGGAAGATTATTGATAATTTTAGTTGTATTTTGCTATTTTAACATTCAGTGGTTACCCCTTTATTTTGTCTGTTTGTATTTTGGAGTTGTTTTTGTCATCCATTTCTATTTAATGCGATAAAGTAGATTTTAATTGCCCCTAAATTTTGTTTGGGAAAGAACAAGGTCATCATGCTCTACTAGTCCCCAATACACTCAGTATGATTCACAAAGAAACATCAAGAGTAATATTATTCCTCACCAAAACAACTCTGCCATATTCTGTATAATTTTTCATTTACTAAACTGAATGTCCATTCACTAGTGTTTACATTTGATCTTTGTTTTTTTCTAGGTCTATTACAGTTACTCAAGGACCTGTTTCAAAGTTCTTCACTATCTCTCCTCTATATCCAAGCCACCTTTTTCTCGCCCTCTGTTTTGTCTTCAATGTATGAAAAAATATTGATCCAAATAAGTTATGTAATCAAAATATGTAACCTTTCTGGGAGGTGGTGTATCAACCACCTGCTTCTATTCGCGGAAATGTAATTACTTTGCTTGGAAAGTTTAACAGTATGGCATTACTATCTTGCACTGAATCAATTTCAGGTGTTTGTATTGCTCAAAAAAAAAAAAAAAAAATCATATTGTGAGCGTGATTGCCTCGCCAAAGATCTGACCTGTAGCTTGGCCTGGCGATGTCACGTGCTTGTCTCCATAGAGGTAGACAAGTTTAATGCCATACTGTAGAACATTATAAGGAAAGCAATAACATCTCCATGGAGACAAGCAGGTGACAGATTCTAAACTAGATAAATTACATAGTTCACCTTTAAATTGATGAAAATTGCGTAGTACAACTTGCCATCTCATTTGTGTTTACCGAATCTCTAAACCTGAATAGTTATTCTGTGTTTTGATAAGAAAAGGTGGATGTAATTAAATTATCTCTAGATCAGATTCATGAGGAGGGCTTGGAAAATTTAATCTCTTGTGCTCCAAATTGGCCTAAACAGATTTACGCAATGCAGAACTGCTTATAATTTGTTGTTTCTAATTCTTACAAGGTTGAAACAGAGTGAGATTATGTTGGCAAATTGGGTTGAAGTTTAATTGTTTGTCTAATTATTCAAGAGGTATATTTTGAGCTAATTAAAAACACTTTACCAACTTTCGGTACAATTTTATCCAAGGTAGCGACTTACCTCCTTTCATCTGACTCTGTTTACACTTTTATTCTCAGACCCACCTAAACCTTTCCACCAATTTGTTCAGCTTCAAAAACATACTGGCCAATTACTCTGCATAAACGTAAAACTACATCAGGCGATCTAGCTGCAAGCCAATGTACTCGTGTGCATTCCAAAGCCTGTGTCAAACTAATAAGTGAGTTGGCTGTCAGTAATCAATTAAAATGTGAAAAATATAATTACGGTTGCTCTGTTTCATTGTACTAATTGAAGTCTTAAGTATGACGATTTCATAAAATGTAGTTTGGGGATTGTCGTCCTTCATTTTCTGTTACCCAGCTTGGTCCATATCGAGAGTGTAATATCAGGATTAGTGTTCCTGTCTGAAAAGAAGTGAACTAGACCAAATATTATGGTAATTCCCTCACTCCTTGTCTTGAATTATTAAGCGTGCTTGGCCTAGGCTGCAACCTAACCACCCCTGCAGTGTCAGCTCATCATTCTTGAGGGCCCACATTTTGTCCTGTCATTTCGTCTGCCTATTAGGAATGTCCAGGGAAGGAAATCAGACCTCTGCTGCATTACATTTAGTTTGCCATTAGTCTAGAGAATGAACTTGGCGCACCATGGCCCATAGTCCTGACTTTTCCGGCTCCTGTACTAAGTCATCTCCTCCTCTGAATCATTCATTCTCAGACTTATCCGAGAGTGAAATGGGAGCATGCTGCTAGGCTAGTTAATGGTGTTCTATGAGCCATAAGATTACTTTCCTACCTGGGCTCTCTGCTATGAATCTTCCTTAGCCTAGACTTTACAATAATGAAGCACTTTCAGTCTAAAGACGTTGTTCAATGGTCAATCGTGGGTAGTTTTGACAGGCAGCCATTTTGCTTTCTCATTAGACAAATGCAGTGTTATTCAAAGGTTTTACATTTTTTAAATATATACTTAAAATATTTAATATTTTTATAAATTCAAAAGAGAACTCACACCTCAGGGGAAGCTTCTCACAGATCCCGGGGTAGATTGGGGACACTGAGTCCGTGTGGACCCCATTTTCGCCACTTCCTTGTTGATTCAGCTGCAACATCGAGTGACATTCGGGGACAGTGCCTCTGGATTGGCAAACCGGGGTGGTGGTCCTTCTATGTGAGAAGAGGGACTGGAGGGCAGGCTCCACCTCCAGGGGGATCACACTTAGCCTCCTTGGTAAGGCATATTCTAAGGTACTGGAGAGGAGAATCCAGGAACAGGAGTGTGTTTTTGTCCTGTTCACAGAACACTGGACCACTTTTTGGTTCGTGGGAGTTTGCCAAACCAGTCCAAGTGTGGTTACTTTTTTTTCCTTTTTTTCTATTCCATAGAGACAATTCAAACTGTTTTTTTTTTTTTTCAGCCTTGTCTGAAGGAGTTAAAGGGTGATGATATGATGACAAACTAGAGCAGTGTTTTCTCCTTGGCCAATTATCAGGATTTTTTTTTTATTATCTATATGTATTATTTCTTTTAATCAACTTTACACGCTAGGAATCTTACAAAACTAGTTGGGTAAGTTTTAACATGGAGCAGAGGTGGAACAAATTTTCTTTGCTGGATATTGAAAGTCTTTTCCTGATTAAAGACAAAGGCTGCAGTTTTCTGTCTTGCACTATCCTAATTTCTAATCTGTTAATATTTGAATATTGCTGCGAAAGCCTTGCAGAGGGTTTCATGTGCGGATTTGGTGTGAGAAAGGGCACTGCATACATTATAAAGTCATTTTCAAATGTTCTGCTAAGAAGCTCATTTGAAACCTTAAGTGCACCGTGTGGGGAAAAAGGTTACAAAAGAGACTCCCATGGCTTCCCTAAACTTTCTGTGACCCCAGAAATTAGAATAATGAATGACACTTTAAGATAACTGACACGACTGCTCCGTCTTAAAGCAAAAAGTTAGGCTCATGTCTTAATATGAGCATATACTCAAACAGTTTAGGGAAGTGAACCACATCATAGTGTATCATTACATTAAGAGGTTCGCTTGGATATTTTATGCTGTTGTTGTTTTCATTTTTGGTCCATGGCCAGGCTGACAGGTTAACAAAGATAAATGTCATGAGTGAACCTATGCGTAAATGGCAGTCCTCTGGGTTTTCAAAGCAGAAGTGAACAGTGTGGCTCTTCCCTGCGGAGAGCTTCACCGAGTCACTTACTGAGATATTGATCCATTGTGTTACTGATGGACAGAACACCACACATCTCCCGTGAGCATTAGAAGACCTATTTTACCAGGTTTGGTTTAGTTCCTTGAATGATTTGAGGAGTAAACAGCAACAATCTTGTCTTGGCAAGTTGAATCATAACAAGTAGCATTGTGTTTTGATCAGGTTTGGCGCAAGGTGATGTTCAGCTAGTTTTAGAATGAGTTTTAAATTCCAAATGTGTTGGATAAAAGTATGATTTACTGATTTCAGGGAAAAGGAAGATCACACAACTCAACCCAAATGCCAAATTCTGAGTTTGTTTGTAATCATATGCATTCATGGGTTTGAACTTCCTGATGCATAGCGCTATTCTGAGGACGCTTGATCATTCAAAAGATATAATATTTTGTTTTGAATTGTTAATTGCTATGGGAACAGTCCTAAATTTTCATCATTCTGAAACCCATAGATAAACAGAAAAAAAAACAAAAACTGAAAATTGTGCACCATCAAATTTTTATCAAGTAAATTGTATAGTCTTTGCAGCCAAATCCCCTCATTGATTTTTAGCTTAGCAAAGGATATGGATACAACTAGGTACATATGTTTTTTGCTACTCCTACATTCTTGTCCCTCATAAGCTGAACTCGGACTTTGAAAATACAGCAGCACAGTGTACATTCTCTAATTTTAGCCCTCACTGGCCCATCCTGTACTGATTAACACTTGGCAAGCGGCCTTTTGTTAAAGCTTCCACTACATCAGCTATTTTTGCAGTCCTAATTGGTTCTATTTCTGTGCAGAGATCCTATACTAGTTCTCTGAGGCATTTTTCTGCATTTGGCTGTGAAATGGAAGTAGGGGCTGCACAGTGAGTTTGTAAAGTCTGCACTTCTTCAAAACTGAGAATGGAAAATTGGTTGGTGGATAATAATAATGCCAAATCAATACTAAGTTGAAGTTAAAGAAGGTTGCCTGTTCAAATCCAGCTCTAGTCAGTGTGTCCTTTGGCAAAGTATTTCTCATCTACCTTGTCCATTTGAATATGGTCCAATTTCTGTTGTACTGCTCAATATTTCAGGATGAAGTAACAAAAAGACCTTAGTGTCCTTTTTGCAGTCCAACACATTAACTTCATTAAACATCATATTCTTATTGCAGAAGTGGCTTTCACATTAATGCTAACACGCTCCAATTGTGTCTACAAAAATTTGTAATTCATTTCCAACTGTTTTGGTCTATTACTTGGCGTTGCATCACATAGGTGTGTTTGGGGTCACTTTTAAAAGTTTTCCAACCATTATAAAATGTGCAATATTTAAAGCTTCTTTTTAACAGCACTAGCGGTATAAATGTATTTTTAATTAAAAGAATCACATTTCAGGTGCTGTACCTGAATTTTAAAATGTATTAAAACTGTGAAAACCAGAACTAATTCTGCTGTATTTTCAATAGTTGACATTCTTCCAGTATTTGCCCAGTTTAAAGATTTTCGTTGTGATGCAATGCATTTTTAAGCTTTTGTAACTGAACAAATGCTATCACATTGTGGTCTGTTATGCTCGTGCTCTTTCAAAAGAGTATGGCACCATCTATCTTGGAAAAAAAAAAAAAAGTTGAACTTGGGGATGTTTGCAATGTGAAGTTGGCTCAAATTAATCATTCTGTCAGACAATGAGAGCAATGCACCCCAGGGCTAAAAGGCAAGACAAGGCCTTTCAGCGAGAAGAAGAATACGCCGCTGTACTGTATATGTTTTGAGCTTGTTATTCATTTTCTCTAAAGCAGGAGGCAAAGGCGGAGGCGGGGGCGGTGTGGGGGTGTGACGGGGAATATATCTATCCAGCCATTTCCCATAAGAGGGGATAAATGGATGGAGCTGAAGGTGAGGACAATGCAGGAACATCACATTTAGAGCCTTATTCATCAAGTTCAGTGGGGAACGTCAGAGCTCGGCCAAATGTTGCACTTTCTCTGTAATCTTGTAAAAGACGGCTCGTTGGCCTTCTGTGCGTCCCCCCACATATCACACTTCAAGAGTCATTTGTGTCTGTGCGGGGTACACGGCTGTTCCGTGTTATTGTACCTTTGAATGGGGTTTGATTTGGTGATTAAAGGCACACTATGCCTTTAATCCTTGTCTTCATGGAGATGTTATTGCTTTGCCAGGAATATTTCATAGTATGGCTGTAAGCTTATCCATTTTTGTATGTATTCAATTGCAGATGTATTAATGCCTTTTTTTTTTTTTTTTTAAACTTTGAGTGGGACTGTTTTACCAAACTGTGAATATACCAGTTTCTGTAGAACTGAAAAATAATTGAAATAGTAATGAATGTATATAATTTTAGAATTTAACTAAATTTTTATTTTCCTGATTTATATCACTTTGCAAGCCCATTGTTTAATGTAATCACTTGTAATGGAAATCAATATTAATTTAAGTTGTCGTTAAAATGGATAACAGAGTGGTGAAACCAAAATATGGATTGAAAATATATACACTTGTATTAGAAAGAACGTTGTGGTAAAATCCAAACTTTTTTACTTGTTGAGTAACATGATCACTGTTATTACAGGCACAAAAGCTTATTCTCAGTTCATCTTTTGTAAGTTTTAATATCAACATCTAATATCATTATACACTATAATAGCAACTCCAATTTCAGTGTTTATCACAGAACTCATTATTCTCCAATCAAACAATTATTTACACAGACACACTATACCACTGAGAGAATTATTTACACAGACACACTACACCACTGAGAGAATTATTTACACAGACACACTACACCACTGAGAGATGTAGTATTAATATCTGTTTACATTGTTTACGTTGGATTCTTTTACAGCGGCTTCTAATGTAAGCTCTGCAATAGCATCTCTAGCAAGATGTCTGTAAAAAAAGTGTGGTCAATTATACACATTGGGCCTCATTTACTAGCATTGCAGTGAAAAGGGTGCATATTTATGTGAATATTTGTGTGAATATGTATGTGTATATTTGTGTGTATATTTGTGCGTACGGCAGAGGGTGTGCGGTATTTATCAACCTGTGCACAGAGCTCCGATCCTGCTGTATGCACGAGCAGCTCATGATAAATGCGCCGGCAGAAAACCAGTGTCATTTGAATGAAACACCCCAGAATATTCATGTTTGAAGTGGCCTCGCCCCTGGATTTTATGGCATAAGGACGTGGAGTACGGCTAAATGCTGCGTTTATGGGAAGAGGAAATCATAAAGACTTAAATAAAAAAGTAGAAATATGATGTTTTGGCTCATTTTAAAGCAGAAAATCAATCAGAAAAACAAAAATATAACCCAAAAATATCCCACATTTGTTATTTAATATTTCTAAACATTTTATTTTAGCTATTTATTAATTCAACTTCCAAATCATCGCCTGAACCAGCGAAGAGCAGTTCTGGTTCAGGCCGGGCTCAGATGAGTTGGAGCGGGGAGGACGAGCTGCTTAGAACAAGATATAACAAACCAGACCAGATCCACACTTCAGTCTGGGTGTTTTGCTTCACCTTGAAACCAGCCACGGGCCCCCGGGCACTGAGGACAGGACAGCCAACCAGCCCGGACCTACTGCCCAATGGTTTTGCTTTCGCCACACGGAACCAGCACACGGAGGACGCCGCCACTCAGAACAAAATCTGACTCCCAGAGTGGATCTGCGCTACGGCCCGGATGCTGTTTTACAGCTTGTTTAAAGCAATGAGCTCATGGTGGTAACGGGGATGTGTTTAGTTTAAAAAGTGTAGCCTCAGCAATAGTTAACTAGCAAACACCTTATGACTGCCAAACTTCAAAAAATTAAACTGCTTTTTTATGTATAAAGTCCTTAATCACACAAACTGTAAACTTTTTTTTTTTTTTTTTTTTTTAATAATAATATTTCCTTTTTTTTTTTTTATAAATATCTATTCATATCGACAAACAGCCCCATAAATCTTCAGTATTAGCAAGTCTAACAAACTCATCTTGGTCAGTCTCTATTCATTGACATAATTCATCCCATTGCCCTTTAACCCTGCTCCCCCATACTTTTCCAGTCTGCTCTCCTGGTCTAGTCCAGTCTGGTCCAGTGCAGTCCTTCTCTCCTGGTCTAGTCCAGTCTGGTCCAGTGCAGTCCTTCTCCCCTGGTCTAGTCCAGTCTGGTCCAGTCTAGTCCTGCTGCTTGTGAATGTGTAGTGAGCTCTGGGGCAGTCTCAGTGATGTATTGCAGTAATCCCAGCGTTGGTCCGATACACCTCTGTCAGTTGCCACGGGAGACGGGATGATGTATTACCCATGGCTCTGTCTTATGGCCCAGATATAAACGGAGCTAATGTTTAAGACCGTAATCTCACATTTAAGGGTGAATTATTTTAGTAAATGAGTTTGAATGACCCGAATATAGCTCAATATTACAACCTTAATTTAATCATCAAATCTACAAATCTTGTACAGTGATTTTTGTTTAATATATCATGCATGCCAGGTACTAGGATTTCTTTCTATATCTATTGTCTGCAGTACATTCTTACATGTACTCACCCCTATAGACCTTATGACATGTCAAAGGTACCACTGTCGTCTTTGCACTGTATTTTTGTATCCTATCTCTTGTATATAGCCTAATTATTTTATATTTACTGTGTACTTCTACATATATAAATCTGTATAATTGTACCGTAGTTGGCACAAATCTTTTGATACTTAATTATTTAGAATTGGACTACCATTTATTTGTTGCCCTTTGTTATTATAAGTAACAGATAAGTTCCCTTTTCCCTTTTGCTGTCGCTGGTCCAAAACTGTGGAATGCACTGTCCCTGCATCTTACACAGGCTGAGTCACTTTCTGTTTTTAAATCAGCTCTCAAAACTCACCTGATCCCTTTAGCATTTATTTCCCTGTGATTAATGTTGACTTTAATAGTGTTCAGTGTGTTTTACGTGTCTGTATTCTTGCAATGTGTGTCTATATGTGTTTTCTATTATAATTATTGTTATGTACTGCACTTTGGTCAGCTGTGTTGTTTTTAAAGTGAATTAGAAATAAAGTTGGACTGGATTGGATTAAAGATCAAAAAACTTAATTTATATGAAACCATGTAATAGCCAAAATGTCTTATCTTAGTGAATCATTCAGTTCAAAAGAAAATGGAACTGTTGCAACCCCTCTAAAAATAATTTGAATTTTAGCTAATGTTATTACACAACTCATTCACAAATGAAAAGCTGTATCCTCAGCTGACTTGGCGTCGTAGATAAGGAGACAGGTCCCTGGTCAATGTGCGTAATAGAAAATACATATTTGATAGTGTCTAACTAGAAAGTATTTGTACGTGTGACTTCTTCACGGCCGTCGTGATGTGGGGAGGTATTGATGTGATGCAAAGAAAAGAACTGAACATTGAGAATCAAATCAATAGGGAGGATAGAGAGGGCTGTGAATATATATGTGTGTGTGTGTGTGTGTGTGAAAGCAATTGTGGAGGATTGTGGATCTTCTTGAGTCCAGGGATCTCCTGAAGTCTGGGCATCTCCTCCAGTTGGAGCATCTCCTCCAGCCCAGGCATCTCCTCGAGTCCAAGGACCTCTTTGAGTCCGAGGATCTCTTTGAGTCTGGGGACCTTTTTGAGTCCGAGGATCTCTTTGAGTCTGGGGACCTTTTTGAGTCAGGGGACCTCTTTGAGTCCAAGGATCTCTGTGAGTCCGGGGACCTTTTTGAGTCCGAGGATTTCCTCGAGTCCAGGGAATTTCTTTAGTCCAGGGGTCTCCTGAAAAGCAGGGGGCTTGGCAGGAGCAGAAGTGAGCTCGACAGTGCTCATGACTTGGGCCTTAGCAACTGGAGTAGGTTGTGAGTCCTGAAGCTGTGGGTCATACAGGTGCTCAGAGGAGACTACCTCAGGGAGGTCAGTCTCTGTGAGCAGGTCTGAAGTCACATTCAGGGTGGGTACATCTGCACTAGGTTCCTCTGTTGGTTCCTCTGAGGTTTGTTTGTTTGATATCCTCATGAGGAGGAAGTTGAGGTGCAGCAGACTCCAGATCTGCGCTGGGGTGTGCAGGCTCTTTGGGTTCAGAAGGGAAGAAAGTGCAGATTTCTTCAGCCATGAGTTTGGTGAAGGCCTCCAGCAGGCTGGGGCACAAAAGACACATGTTCCGCCAGTTCTTCTGGTGAATCTTTTGTCATGATGTTCAGAACCTTTTAATCCTGAACACAGTCGTAAAAGTCCACTTACTGGAGCATGTTTCCCAGGGTATCGGAGACAGTGTCCAGCACATGCTGAGCAAGTCCAATGGCAGGAATACTGAGGTCACATGATAGCAGGCACAGGCCTGTCATCATGTGAAAGATTGCCACAGGTTGTGAAAGATCTTTGGTTCAACCGCCAGTACCGCATCCCTGGTTTGGAGCAGGCAAGGACAGTCCTTTGTCTACTCAGACAAAGAGTCAGAAAACTCCTGAGCCAGGCACATGAGCTTTGGATCCCTGGGGGACAGAGACAAAGATGAATGAGTTGTGCATTCATGTTGTGTGACCTACTGGAAGCTCTCAGGGATGTCTTTAGGAGCCACCATGCCTCAAACACAACAGTGACTGTATCAAGACTAAGACATCAATTCAACTTGTTTAGCAGGGCTACATTTGGAATCTAAACTATTTCTGCATTCACAATGTTTTGAACCCTTTCAAAACAAACAAATAGATGGGTATTTTCTGTTCCGAGGGTTTAGGACAGGCTACCTCCGGGTGTATTGTGGTGGAGGCCAAGCTATATTACTCTGGGCAGGGTTACACTGTGCTCAGACCGCTTGTGGTGCAGCTGCTGTGCTGCTGCAGGTGCCACCTCCTGCTCCTGCTTCTTTCCCTGCTCCGGATTCTTTCTGTTGGGAGTCTGTTGTGACTGCATGCTTGAACCCCTGCAAGCGTAATAAATGGTTAGTTATTGAACACGTGGTCTTGCGCATGCAGCTTTCAAATGCGGTGACCGCTACAGCACATCAACTTGTTGCAACCGAACAACTTATATAAATACC
>KN484602.1:4849-19613 GCA_000787095.1 Periophthalmodon schlosseri
GAGGAGCCCATCGTGAGACGGGCTCGTTCAATGCAACTGTGAACAAAAACACAGCAAGTACAGGTCCATAAGGGCGAACAGAAAAACAACTGTATTTATAATGTTATATACAGTTACCATGGAAACCAACCAATACTTTACACTGTCAAACGTCAACAGACTTGAAGTAAAGATGTACAGTTTACCAGTGGTGGAAGAAGTACTAGTTTTGTTATTTAAGTAATAGTGCAGATACTGGAGCAAAAAAAAAAAAAAGTAAATAAAAGTTAAAAAAATCTACTTAAATACAAGTATTAAAGTACCAGTTAGAAAAGTATTTGAAACATATTTTGGGGTCTTATAAAACTTCAAATGTAGTGATTTTTTTTTTTTATTTGTATATTTTTGTTTTGCTCAAATTATGAAGCGTTAAAAATAAACCCTTTTCGGCAGGTCTCAATCAATAGAAAAAATACTTTTACTTTTCAGTCCTGTTCAAAAATGTAGTGGAGTAGAAAGTACAGATACTGCTCTCAAATGTAGTAAAGTAAAAAGTACCCACTGTAAAATGTACTTAAGTAAAGTACAGATACCTAAAATACAGTACTTTACGACTTTTACCGCGCTACGTTCCACCTCTGCAGTATCTTGCATCGTCTTTCACCTATAAAAGTACTTCTAGCCGGTCATTTGTGTAACTCACCCACTCTTTCTGCTCTCGGCGCCCCCTTTAGAGCGAGGCTTGCAGTAATTAAAGGCAGCCCGGTCCCAGCTCTTGTAAATAGAAAGACCGGTGCTGTTTATTTTTGACTTTTGTGTAATAGCTTTGGGAGCAGAGCCGCTGTTTGTTTAATAATCTGATGGGCTCGTCTCTGTTTTAATCAGACCAGTCGCCTGTGGAAGCTGCTCCGGGGCCCAGCTCCATTTCACTGCTTAATACTGCTCCTCACTGTGGGACCCGGCGCTGCAATGAGCAAACACGCATTCCAAATCCAAATTATAGTGTTTTTCCAAAGAGGCTCCAGAATATGCTCCTGATTAACTGGTGTTTGAAGCGGTTGGTTTTATTGTACGTGAAAAAACACCTTACTTTATATATTTATTTATTTATTTATTTATAAGCAACAATGTAAATGATCTTAAACATTATGTCTGTGTGTTTATTGCGCTAAAAAACTTGAAACCTTACCGTGAGCGGGCGTCCGTCTCCACAAACCTGATTCCAGACAGTTCCAGACTGAACCTACAAGTTCAAATCCAAATAATTTGCTTTACGTCATGTTATAATGTTGTTTCCTCATCGAAAACAGACCTGGAGTTTTTAGTAGCAAAAGCAATAAATACAACGCAAATACAACGATTCCAGGGAAACCAAGAACATCTCTATGAAGTGGACCCATCGCTAGAAAAGTTACATAGTGAATCTTTAAAGCTCCTATATTACGCAGAATGGACTCTTGTAGCTTTAATCCATTAAAATGTTGTTACCTCCTCAAAAACACACCTGGAGTTGCGTTTTGTTTCATTCACACATGTTTGAGTAACGCTTTATTATTAGTCTGTCTACGTCTCCAAAGCTCAAAATGCTCCGTTCCACTTTGTGATGTCATGAAGCGGTAGTTTTTATGTTAACGACGACCTTTTACCTTTTGTTTAGCAGAGCTTGGTATTGCCAGGGCTTAAATTATCTCGTGAAGGTGTGTGGAGTTTAAAAACACAGTCGAGCACTTCCTGTATCACCACATGACATCACAAGGTGGAACAGAGTGTTTTGAGCTTTGGAGACGTAGACAGACTAATAATAAAGCGTTACTCAAACATGTGTGAATGAAACAAAACACAACTCCAGGTCTGTTTGTGATGAGGAAACTACATTAGAACATAGATCAGAAAATAGAGTCATATGGGCCGATTAACGCAGTTTAGACGAGACTGAAAACCCACCTCTTCTCCCTGGTATTTAATAGTAGCTAGACACGATATGTCGTAACATCTGGGGGATCAAAGATACAGACTCGGGGTCAAAGTTTAACAGAGTTTATTACAAACAAGTGAATGTGAATGTTGGTTGAAGGAGCAGGTAGTAGGGAGCTGGGGCGGAGGAGGCGGAGGTGCTCGTACCGGTCGTGGACTGAGGTGTTCGTACCGGTCGTGGAAAGCTGGGGCGGAGGAGGTGGAGGTGTTCGTACCGGTCGTGGAGAGAGAACATAGATCAGAAAATAGAGTCATATGGGCCGTTTAACGCAGTTTAGACGAGACTGAAAACCCACCTCTTCTCCCTGGTATTTAATAGTAGCTAGACACGATATGTCGTAACATCTGGGGGATCAAAGATACAGACTCGGGGTCAAAGTTTAACAGAGTTTATTACAAACAAGTGAATGTGAATGTTGGTTGAAGGAGCAGGTAGTAGGGAGCTAGGGCGGAGGAGGCGGAGGTGCTCGTACCGGTCGTGGACTGAGGTGTTCGTACCGGTCGTGGGAGAGCTGGGCGGAGGAGGTGGAGGTGTTCGTACCGGTCGTGGAGAGCTGGGGCGGACGCGGAGGTGGAGGCGCAAGGCGGGTCCAAGAAACGGGATCGCGGAGGACACACTGACGATGTGGCGGCGTGTGTAGGATCCTCGGTCTCTTTGTACTTCCAGAGGTGCTTGATTTTTGATGGGCTGCAGGTGGGTAGTGGGCGGTGCCAGAGTCTCCGCCCACCTCCGGGCGCAGACACAGAAGGGAGGGGTAAAGACAGCGCAGAAACACAGGGACAGACCGGGATCTTGACACGATATTTTGGTGTTTTATTGTTCTGTTACATGTATCATTTTATCTGTGTGTTTGTGTTTTGTTGACTTTTATGTGAAGCTCTTCGGTTCAGCTCAAGTTGTTTTAAATGTGCCGTAGAAATAAACTTGAATTGAATTATATTAAACAGGACAGCTGCAGCGCGACAGGGACAGAGGCGAAGCGAGCCAGGCTGATAACCACATATTTAGATGGACAGAAGATGAAATATTCCACAGTGGGGCATTAAACTTACCCACCATCCACCACAGAGCTGACCTGTAACTTGGTCTAGTGCCATAACTGCTTAATGCCATACTGTGGAACACTTACGCAATAAAATCTCCATGGAGACAACCAGAAAAGTTCTGTACTGTATCTTTGAATTTGATTTGGAGTTTTTTTATAGGCTGATTATTGAATTCACTGAGTGTCCGGGTGCATTTTCAGAGAACTGTGAGTGTGTGCAGTGTGTATATGCAGTACTTTTTGTCCTTCAAATGTAAAAATCTTCAAAGGGATAGAATATTACCACAGACTGTATAAAGAAGTGGACTAAGTGAGTGTGACGTCACCCACAGCGTTCGGCTCCAGTCACATGAAGCTCGTCGAGGCCGGAGCAGTTAAAGGGGCCAATATGGAGCCGAGTTCCGTATTTGGAATTCCGACCGCGAGTATCATAGCGACCAAAGAGCCAATCCGGAGCGAAGCTGTGGAAGGTAACGCCCTGTCTCTTAGAAACGCTGTCAATCAAACCTGTTGCTAACGCTAGCGGGAGCGACCTCGGGGAAAGAAGGCGCCTGATTTGTCTGTTATTAATGTTCATATCTTGATTTACAGACACAATAGTGAAATAAAAACCCCAGGATCATGTAGAGGGTTAATACGAACATTTAAGACCAAAACGACAAGAGAGGGACAACAGTTTTTCAAAAAAAAGTGAATTGGAGCCAGAGTCGATGGAGCCGGAAGCGAGCACATGATCACTTCCTGTTTAGAACGTAGCGGCTAGCACGTTAGCTACGGCCATTTACATAAACAGTCTGTGCATATTACTGATGCTAGCTCTTATCTATGACTGGTGCTAACGAACATCAGAGTCACATTGAGACACAGTGAGTCACAACGAGTCACAACGAGTCACATTGAGTCACACTGAGTCACGCTGAGTCACACTGAGTCACATTGAGTCACACTGAGTCAAACTGAGTCACGTCGAGTCACAACGAGTCACAACGAGTCACATTGAGTCACACTGAGTCACACTGAGTCAAACTGAGTCACATCGAGTCACAACGAGTCACAACAAGTCACACTGAGTCACATTGAGTCACATTGAGGTGACCGAGGACATGGGACTCACTCAATCAGGCTTTACTTTCACCATTTTAATTTTCTTTCTAAATGCAGGAAGAGTTGGCTGTGTCTCCTCCAGTGACCTGACCTCGCGAAATTAGAAAAATCAGAAACAACGGAATATTAATTCATTTACACAGCGTCTGGTTTTGAAGCCTCCACCTCACACTGGGCTCTGAACAAAACCCTGCTCTACAGTATGGAAAACAAACCTTGTTAACAGTGATGTACTCGAGTATTTTGTTACTTAAGTAAAAGTACAGATACAGAGGTAAAAAGTTACTCAAGTAAAAAGTAAAAGTATTAAAGTACCTGTTTAAAAATGCACTTTAAGAGTAAAAAGTAAAAGTATTTCACACAAGTGTTGTTCATTTGTTAAAGTGTAAATGTAGTGATTTTTATTAAAAATGACACATATTTTAGTCACAGAAACAAGACAAATCAATTTCTTAATTTTTCTTATGAATTTTGTGTGTTTATTTTTGTTTTGCTCAAAGCCGAAGCTTGAACTCGAAAACTTTAGTCAGGATGTTTCCACGAACACGGTAAAAATAACCCCTCAAATCGTATGAAAAGTACTTTTTACTTTTCAGCCCAGTTCAAAAATGTAGTGGAGCAGAAAGTACAGATACCTGAGCTACAACCCCAGGCCTTATGATCTTTCCATTTTATTGTATCCGTCCTATGTTTTGTGTGTTTGAATCTCTCCCTTTTCGCCCCGTAATCGTGGCCGTGTGAGTCCTCACTGCGGATTGGACGACCATTTTCCCACCCGGCCAATCACCTGCAGCCGCCTCCCTCATTTAAGGAGATTCAGCGCATCTGCTCAGGGTTTTTGTGTGTGTGTGTGTCTCTTGTTTGTCACGTCACTAATGTTGAAGTGACTCTGTGTTTGAGTTGTGTAAATGTGTCTCGTTTTCTGACACTTGTGCGACTCTGTGACGCCGACCGTGTCAGTACTGACTCTGTGTTTGTTTGTCGAGATTTTGTCATGTCGTTGTAAAATTAGTTTCTTAGATAAACTTGACCTTCGTTACTCTTCGTTACTCTTTTGTTTAAACCTTGCGCTTTGCCTTTTGATTGAATATTTTAAATCCCTTTTGTTTAGTTTTACCTTTTACGTTCCTGTTCATTAAACTCCTTCTTCTTTACCATTTTTCCATCTTGTTTTTTGTCTCCACCCTGACAAACTAGACAAACTGGGCCGTAACAACCTGCTCTCAAATGTAGTGAAGTAAAAGTAAAAAGTACACGCTGTAAAATGTACTGAAGTAAAGTACAGATACCTAAAAGTTTTACCACTGCTGGTATTGTCACCGTGGGCAGCTCAGATCCATGTTTGCACTTGGCTTTGGCGCAGAGCTCGGATTTGGAGTTAGTGCAGGTCTGAGCCAAAAGAGGAGTTTTTCTGCTTGCGCCCGAGTCGCCCGAGCGTCGTAAATAAACCTCAAGTGATGCCGTTTGCAGAAAATAAATAAATAAGTAAATAAACACAAACTCTTGAGACGTTAAAGGCGCTCCGTGTGATCTGCCACCTGCTCGGCTCCAGGAGAGGCTAGTGTTTTATCTGGAGAGTTCCGCACTACGGCATTAAACAGATCTGTTTCGGCGGAGACGCGCAGGTGACGCACGCAGGCCGAATTACAGGTCGAACCTGCGGAGAGGCGAGCCCGGTCACAGCAAGAATGTATGTTTTTCAAGGTATTTTTGAGTAATAAAAAGTGGATTTGAATAGATGTAAGGTAGATATTTTAATGTCATACAGTGGAACATTCCAGGCAAAGCAACTGGCTCAACAGCGCCCTCAACCTCACTGTTAGCGTCACTACTTTCTGTCCAATTGTATCTCTGAGGTTTTTGCCGAGTCACGCTAAAACGAATAAATATTTAAAGATGTTTGTGTCTCGATGCTAACGCTAATGCTAATGCTAATTTTGAGACATAACAAATATTAAAACAACACCACAAACTGAAGTACTCTACATATATAAATAATTGTGTCGTCTTTATTTTAATTAATTTGAATTTGAATAGGTTGTTTATTTTATGTTTTGCGATTTTAATAAAAGCCACTGTTAGCTTTGACACACAGTGAGCTAGCTAGCGTGCACCTTGACCTTTGACCTTCTAAGCACCAACACAAACTATTATAGCGCTATAATGTGGCCAACACTCAAAAATCTTTATAAACAACACAGTTTTTTTTCTTTTTTTCACGTGTGACGTTATTATTTTGTTAATGTCAGTTATTGCTGCCTCTGTTTCAAGTTTCAAAAAAATTTAGGAAAAAATCTAAAATATAAATCTAGCTCAGGGCGGTACAAAAAAGTGTTAAGTGCCGCGAGTTTTGAGAAGCTGTAGTTACAAAAGCACCGTTAGAAAGACAGTAAAAATATGAAACAAAGTAAAGAAAAAACTAATATAGGCCAAAATTGTGACTTGAACAGCACAAGACAAAATCTCATCTTGTGTCTTTCTCGTTTCTCGTCTTGTGGAAACTGTGGCGATGTCCGAATGTCTCCCCCAGCCCCTGACCCCCCCTCCACAGCCCTGCGCTCTTTAGCAGACTCAGATTCAAGTTGTTTTATTGTGCGTGGGGCGGCTGATCTTGACAGCAAATACGTTCTGTACGGACCACGGCGCCGTTTTAAAGCCTCCCAGAGAATCGGTGACTTGTTCTTGGTCACACGAACGTAGAGCATTTTACACAAATCAATCTACTTTTGATCAGATTTTAGCGGCAAAGATTTTCCCAAATTCTCCTTTGAAATGAACGGGATTCCCCCTTTACTGGAAGTACCGCCACAAAGAAAGAGCAGTTTAGTCACATTTGCGGCAAAAGTGGGCGGGGCCGAATAAGGTCAATAGAGCCTCAGTCACAGAGCGACTCGGACACTCAGCTCAGGTCACATGACTCTGCCAGTCCAGTCTGATCATTATCAGTTATGACAGAAATCAAGTTTTATCAGAGTTTAGACTTTAGACTTTTTTTCACCCAGACGCCACAAGTCTTTATGGACTAATAATAATCATACACGTTTATGTCAAGCTGGATTTCATGTAAACAGACTGGATTAAATTTTTTTTTTAAATTATCGCTCTTTTAACTCTTTTAAAGCTAAGGTAAGCGGCTAACGCTAGCACCTTTGCACAGCAGCAGTTTATTTACTTTAGTTTAGTGTTTTATCCATAATCAGGATCAACAGTGAGATAAACCAGCGCTTCTGCTTCATTCAGTCGTGTTGTGTCCAGTTAAAGACCTGTCTCTGTCCGGTGTTGTTTTTCCGACTCCTGCAATGCATTGTGGTTTATATTGACCGGTCTCATGACCACTGATGCCTGCTACTTTTCAAGGTGCATAGTGGGAAATTTTAAGCGCACTACTTTTTCATTCACTGGTCATTCGGACACCATTAAAAATGGCGTGGCCCCTAAATAGCGCCCCCTGCAGGGAGTAGTGTGCACATCCGGACACAGCCCTCGGACACAGCCACCCGTATTCTCCAGTGACGTGCTCCTCACCAATATTCTGACACAGATCTGTAAAACATCGTCCTCTTCGCTCGGTTTGTGGTAACGCAGTGATGCAAGTGTTCCATCATTTCACTGGGAGGAAGCCGCCACAGCCCCATTAATTCACCGTGTGCTAATGTGTCCTTTGTTTTGGTCTTGACTTTGGAACAACACTTGGGTCAAACTCAGTAAGTCTCACGCCGTTATACAAGCAGCCCAATTAGCACATGCACTGATTCAAAATAATTGCAAAATAATTATAGTTAGATTGGCCTTTGTTTCAGATATTATTAAGCCTGTCGTTTGACCTGAGCGACGCTAAGAAAATTCAAACTGGTCCTTGAAACGTCTCTGGTCCCACTTGTGCGTGAGCGTTAGCAAGGCATAAAATTTAGCAAAAAATACGAGTCTTTATAGGCAAAAGAACAAGTGTACTCTAACCGAATGAATTTTATTTGATTTTTTTTCTTCGCAAACTATTTTGCGCATGGCAGAACACTGTAAATCTATAAACAAACACGTAAACAGGCAGGAGGAGATTGATGCATTATGAATAAATCATCGGGGCACTGAAACTCGATATTAACTCTGCCTTCGCCTAAAGCAGAGCGCCGGCTAACCCGCCATCCATCTTCACGTCGGGGGAAGGAGCCAGCGCTGTAGTCACTCCTTATCTCGGGAACTTAATTACCAAAACAAATGATGATTATAGCGATTCACCGGCAATGAGTCTTTATTACTGTTACGCTTTACCGCAGGTTCCGCGCCGCCATCAGAGCCGCCTCCTAATCGAGGCTGAACATCGACCGCGTGAAGACGAGGACTAAGGGAGCGTGACGTCACCCACGGCGTCCGGCTCCCGTCAGATGAAGCTCGTCGAGGCCGGAGCAGGTACAGGGCGGATTTGGAGCCGAGTTCGATATTTGGTATTCCGACCGTGAGTATCATAGCGACCAAAGAGCCAATCCGGAGCGAGTGGGAGCGACCTCGGGGAAAGAGGGCGCCTGATTTGTCTGTTATTAATGTTCATAGAGCGACCTCGGGAAAGAGGGCGCCTGATTTGTCTGTTATTAATGTTCATATCTTCATCTGTGGACACCGTAACGAAATAAAAACCCCGGGATCATGTAGAGCGGGTTAATATGAACATTTAAGACCAAAATGACGAGTCTGACGGCAGCAGGTACAGAGAGAGGAGCCACAGTTGGAGCCGGAGTCGATGGAGCAGGAAGCACAGCCCGTGATCACTTCCTATGTGGAACGCGGCCGCTAGCAGGTGAGCCGTGTTTATTTATATACACAGTCTATGGGGCTGAGGGGAAGGAGACGCCACATTCGGAGCCGTATTCTAATCAGGTCCGAGGGGGAGGAGACGTCATGTTCGGATTTGGCTTGTTTGTTTTGGCCGGTGCAGAGGATCACACAGTGTGATACGGAGAGCGCCGCTGGCACATTTCAAATCTGTTATTAACTTTTGTAATTCCGTCTAAGCAGAACTGTAAAAACAAAAGATTTACTGTAAGTGTTAGTTTTAAGATAACTGTAATTACTGTCATTTAGCTACACAATGAAAAGACAAAAGGTTCACTGTGTACATTTTCCCGGGGGGTTCGCCGCCCGCTCGTCTTTATGGAAATATTTTGGCTTTGGAAAGTTCAACAGACCAACAGGTGTTTTTATTGCAAAAAAACCACCTTGAAAAACATACATCTACAGTGTGAGCTAAGCCGCCTCTCCACAGATCTCACCTGTAACTCGGCGTCACCTGGTTGTATGGAAATATATTTAATGCCATATTGTGGAACATTCCAGGCAAGGCCATCTTCATTGAGACAAACAGGCAGCGAACCCTCCATTAAATAAACATAATAGGTCATGTTTTTTTTTTCCCATTGAAATATTTATTTTTATTTATTGATCATATGTGTATTTAAGTAAAGTTATGAACCGTCAAAACAAACGTCACAAACGTCAGCTCCAATAATTCGACACAGAGAACATTACCACAGAGCGTTTCTTCTGCTCAAAATGGTAAATCAGACCTGTTCTGGAAAATGGACTTTTCAGACCTTTATCCATGTTCTAGTCGTTTCTTCTCGTTGAGCCTCTGAAGTTGTTTTTGGAGTGATTCATGTTTGAGTAAATCTTTAATCGCTTATTTTCAAGACGCCATTTTGCCGATCAGTCCCCGTTTTTGCCCACTGCTCTGTACTTCGTTCTCCAATTGTATTTTCTTAATCTGTGACACTCGTAGGATTCTGCAGCGTCGCGTCGTCATTTTGGTAAAAAAAAAAAACCCGCTACACGGCGCTTTGTTGCGATGACGTTTACGGCGACGTCAGCTCCCGTTGGGCACCGCAGTTTTCTAACGAGGAAGTCAGCGGATTTGTTTCTTTTATTAAGTCGTTTTAGATGAATATTGTGATTTAAAATGTGCAAATTATAACAGAATATGTCTGATTTTTTAGTTAAAATGTGAAATTATAACGTAATGATCCACAGTGTCACAGATTAGAACCAGAGACACACAAACACAACAGGTCTGGTTTAAAATACATTTCCATATTTAGCCGTCCACACTGTGCAGAGTCTGGCAGAGTGGTTAGCCCAGCGGGGGGGCTGTGGATCGACGCTGAGCCTGCTGCTGGGGTCCCGCGGCGTTAGGTCTGGATGCCCTCCCACCGGGACATGTGGCCTGTCTGCGGCCCCGTGACTCCTCCCACCGCACGGCGAGCGCGCGCGGAAACAGGAGCTAGATGCCGTTCGTCGCCGGTTTAGTTTAAATGTTTGGAAAAGCTTTGGAGATTTATTTAAAAACTGGATTCATGTTGTTTCGTGTGTCACTTTACACACAGGAGTCTGTAAGGTCAGGTAAATATTATTGGTCTGGAAAATGAAAAATGAAAAAGTCAAGTGACATTTACTTCAGAGATTTGTAGGTCAATTATGTTCAACGCAAAATAGTGAGGTTTTTTATTCTCTACTTTACACCAGTGAGGGTATTTAGTCGGAAGTACTATTACTGCCACCACCACTACTACTACTACTACTACTATTCTAATTACTAATATAATACTCCTACTACTACTACTCCTACTACTACTACTACTACCACTACTACTATTATAATTACTAATATAATACTCCTACTACTACTGCTGCTGTTACTACTATTACTATTACTACTACTCCTACTACTACTGCTGCTACTGCTACCACTACTACTACTAATACTAATACTACTACTACTACTACAACTGTTACTACTATTACTATCACTACTACTGCTGCTACCACTACTACTACTATTACTACTACAGCTGCTACTAGTACTACCACTACTACTAATACTACTACTACAACTGCTACTACTGTTACTACCACTACTGCTACTACTACTATTACTACCATTACCACTACAACCACTCCTACTACTACTACTACTATTACTACCACTACCACTATTACTACTACTCCCACTAATACTATTACTACCACCACTGCTACTACTACTACTACTACTACATCTACTGCTACTTTTACTACTAATACTTTTCCTTTCATATTGATTATTCTTGTTATTGGCTTCTTTGTCTGTGTTGTGACTTTAACAGACTCTATTATTAGCACTGGTTTCTTTACAAATTGTGCTCTTTAAATGAACTTGCCTTGCATACTACTACTATTACTACTATTACTACTACTACCACTACTACCACTACTACCACTACTACCACTACCACTCCTCCTCCTCCTCTTCCTTCTCTTCTCCCAGTGTCATAAATGCAGTAGACTCCACCAGCGCCCACATCTGAATCTTGAGTGTTTCGTGGAGGAGAAGCTGCACGAGGAGCAGAGACAGGTGACGGTGACTGAAAATGACAGGTGCGGCGCTCACGCTGTCAGGGCCGCGCCCGTCTAAGTGTCCAGGTGCCGAGCTCCGGTTTCCGCCTGGTTAAACACGGGAATAATTGGTAAAGTTAGCTAGTAATTATAGCAGCTCCGCCGCGCTGCGTCTCAGAGCCCTGCGATGTCCCGGTCATGCTAATTAGGCTATTTATACAGAAAGGCATTGACCGCGCTCGCTGGCTTCCCTTCCAATTTCGCCGCATATTTATGGCGAAGTAGTGTACCCCTCCTCTTCTTCTTCTTCTCTTCTCCGTCATGTTGAAGAAAATCTGATTCAAACTTGAGCTCCTAAACTCCCGTCTACTGCGTAGGGTCTGCGTGTGTTTGTCTTCCCCGTTTGCTCTGCCTTTGCTCGCGGCAGCCTGTATTGTCCCATATAATCTGTGTTCTCAAAAAGTCAATTTCCACAGAACCAAAGCAAAGGTTAAGTAGGATACAGTTATGCAAAAGTAGTGACTGCGTAGAGTCGCAAATACCATTCGACCATCTGAAGAACGGGTTACCAGGGGCGACAGCAGCTCAGTTGGTAGCGTAGACTGTATGTGGAAATGGACATTGCTAACGCGCTAGACGCCGCGTTCCAAAACAGGAAGTGAGCAAGGACGCGGTTCCGGCTTCCAGCTTCATCGACTTTGTACTGAAAAATTGTCACCCCTCTCTCTGTACCTGCTGCTGTCAGACTCGTCATTTTGCTCTTAAAATGTTCGTATTAACCCTCTACGTGATCCTGGTGTTTTTATTTCGCTATTTTCGTTGCTAAGCGCCCGTTCCCTGCTAAACCAGCCACGCGAGGCGTTACCTTCAACAGCCTCGCTCCGGATTGGCTCTTTGGTTGCTATGATACTCGAGGTCGGAATTCCAAATATTGAACTCGGCTCTAAATTGGCCGCTATAACTGGCTCTGGTCTGATGAGCTTCATTTGACTGGAGAACACTGGAAACGTTAATGTTCATGTGATAAAAAAAAAAACAACAATAGAATCAGAAGGTGTATGTTTTATTTCCGTACCAATCTTTTATGCCAAATATCTTTTTACTGGCAACAGTGGGACTAAACTCAGTTCTAAACCTGGATTAGACCAAGACTAAACCCAGACTAGAACAGGATTAAACCAGGCCTACTTTTAGACTAGAATCAGCTCAAACCAGAACCAAACCAGGACCAAACCTTTTTGGTTTGGGATTTTTGTGTGAACCGCTTTGGGCAGTTTAAGTTGTATTTTAAATGTGATATTTAATAAAAATTGAATTGGTTTAATGCCACAAATGTTTGGACACACCTTCTCATTTAATGTTTTTTTTTTTTTTTACTACTTTCTATATTTTATATACATACAGACATCAAATATATGAAGTAAAATATATGGAATTATGTAGTTATGTAAGAAAAAAGATAAATAACTCTACTAATTATTATTATTTTTTATATATATATTTTATATTCAAATCCGCAAAGTGTCCACTCTTTGCTTTATCGAAAAATATTTAGTGGAATTATTAAACTTTTTTTTTTTACTACATAATTCCACATATTTTACTTCATATATTCTATGTCTTCTGTGTGTATATAAAATGTAGAAAATAGTAAAAATAAAGAAAACAAAAGCGAACGAGAGCGGGCGTGTCCACACTTTTGACTGGTCGTGTCGTCGTACTTTTACAGAGGAGATTCTAAACACAGCGACTCCTGAAGATGAATGAACACAGCGGTTGCCGTGTACTTTATGATACGATGCTACTATAATAAATCCTGCCCATACCGTTCATTTACTTCCCGCGTCAAAGCCCGTCTCTGTCAGCCGCCCATTACCGCCAATACAAACTGACATAACAAACGCAGTAATAGCGTGTAATTCCCGTCAGTCACCCGCCCGGCCCTGTGCTCTGCCTCGTAATTAACAGAGCTCAGGCTGTCGCTCTCGGGGAGACTTCCTCCTAACTCCACAAAAGTCACATTTCTGGATGTTCTTTAGGTGCCAAAATCAGTTTCTGTCCTCGCCGGGGTACTTCACACCCCCCCGTCCCACCTCATTGTAGCCTCTGCCGCGTCCGCCCCTCCGTCCTTTGTATCTGCACCTATTTTCTTGTCTTTTATTATCCCATATATCTGTTCACTCCTTTCTCCTCCCATCTATTTCATTATACTCGCTTCTGTTACTCTTCCTCCGTGTCTTTCCATCCTCCTTCGGGCTAACCCACAAGCCTCCATCACTGGCAAACAAGGCTCCTTGACATTCAATTTCCTGCTTGCCACGCACTTTTCCATTGTGCGGCTCTCCGCCCTCTCCCTCTCTTTTTGTGTGAGCTGAATAGGGGGTGGATGTGACACTGGCCGTGCAGGAGGGCGGACAGACAGAAACTTTTTAGCATGGTTTGGGTGTTAGTCCTTAAATACAAGGTCACTCCGCAGGGATGTTGTGGTGGGAATTTTCAACTAACTTTGTCCAAAACATTTAGGGCTCTGTAGGATTCTGTTTGACGTGTCAGAAAGTTCTCGAGCACCTTCAGGTGTGTGGAGCTGAAATGTTGGCTGCGTGAAGAGTTGTTTTTTTTTTTTTTTTCCAAAGAATAAAATTTTAAAAAGTGCATTTAAGGAGCTGTATTTCTCATTTTACGCACAGGTTCTTCAAATTGTGTAGAAGGTTATGATCAGTCACCTTCGTTTGTAGTTACAGTTTGGGTTCTTTCAGTTATAACTTTTCGCGACAACTATAAACTGCGTAAAGAAGTGGACTGAGTGAGTGTGACGTCACCCGCAGCGTTCGGCTCCAGTCAAATGAAGCTCATCGAGGCCAGAGCAGTTATAGCGGCGGAGCTCCGTTCATATTTGGAATAACGACCGCGAGTATCATAGCAACCAAAGAGCCAATCTGGAGTGAGGCTGTTGAAGGTAACGCTGTCAATCAAACGTGTTGCTAACGCCAGCGGGATCGACCTTGGAGAAATAAGGCGCCTGATTTGTAGAGCACATAAACTTCAGAAGGTACCATGGCTGACGAAGGTGTGTTAGCTTTAACTTAGCCGCTCTGTCGTGGGACTGGGGTCACGTGACAAATTACTTCCGGGTCACGGACCAAAATAAATATTTACAATGGTATTAGCCACATTTTTATATAGCGCTTTTCCACCTTCAAGGCACTTTACATCGAGAAACCACTCACCCATTCACCCACCAGTGTACGCAGAGGGCGAGGTGAGGGTGAGCTAAACGTCTTGCCCAAAGACACAATGACAGC
>KN484602.1:26721-39308 GCA_000787095.1 Periophthalmodon schlosseri
CTCCTCTCCCCCCTCCTTCTCTCTCTCTTTCACCTGTGTCGCTGCAGTATGAGCTCACAGCTCCTTCCATCCCACACTGTCCCTTCCACAAATTATTTTGGGAGAATTTTGTCTGGTAAAATAAAATGTTGTTGTTTGTAGCATTTCAATGAGTTTTGTGCATTTGTGCCACACGGGGGCCACACGGGGGCCACACGGGGGCCACACGGGGGCCACACGGGGGCCACACGGGGGCCACACGGGGGCCACACGGGGGCCACACGGGGGCCACACGGGGGCCACACGGGGGCCACACGGGGGCCACACGGGGGCCACACGGGGGCCACACGGGGGCCACACGGGGGCCACACGGGGGCCACACGGGGGCCACACGGGGGCCACACGGGGGCCACACGGGGGCCACACGGGGGCCACACGGGGGCCACACGGGGGCCACACGGGGGCCACACGGGGGCCACACGGGGGCCACACGGGGGCCACACGGGGGCGTCCTTGGGCAAGACACTTAACCCACAGTGCCTTGAAGGTGGAAAAGCTCTGTATAAAAAAGTGACCATTTCCCAGAGTTGAGTTGTACCTAATGATCTGAAGAAACATGAACAAACCTCTCACGTGGCCACTCCATCATCTCGTCGTTCGATTAATTATCAGCATTATTTCTGACGTTTATTTAATAATGTGTTGAAACTATTTTAAATTTTAATGGCTCCCTAATTTAAAAATAAATTATTGAAAAAAGCTCGTTAATTAAACATCAGATTAGTGCAAATACCATTTAATGTGTGATTGTTTAACCCTCCATTACACCAAGAAGTGGAGTGCACCAGGTGGAATAATTGGAAGTTTAGCTTTAATCGAGGCCACATCACGATGGGGCTGTTTGTGAGATATGTGCAAAGCTCCATCTCCCCAGACGCCTCCCTCTGGACTGGGAGTTACGTTTGCAGCAGCGAGTCCAGACCATAGACCGTGTGTATAAATGGACATAGCTAACCCGTTAGCTGCCGCGTTCCAAATAGGAAGTGGTCACGGGCGAACTTCCTGCTCCATCGGCTCTGGCTCCAGATCACTTTGTATTAAAAATCGGCCCCTCTCTCTGTAACTGCTGCTGTCAGACTCGTCGTTTTGGTCTTAAATGTTCGTATTAACCCTCTACATGATCCTGCTGTTTTTATTTCGCACTTTCTTTCCCCGAGGTCACATTTGCGTTTCAAAGGGGTGTGTGGGGAAGCTGGGTAAATGTGGGTTTAAGCAGGAGGCAGACTCAGGAAAAACTCCCATTCAACAAAAATGTATTCAAATTCACCGTGGTCAAACGTGGCAACAGATTTACAAGAAGTAAGTGCGCACAACTTAATCAAAAGCAACAGAAATGAACGAAAGTAGGGAAAAAAAAACATAGACTGTGTAAAGACGTGGACTGAGTGAGCGTGACGTCACCCGCAGCGTTCGGCTCCAGTCAAATGAAGCTCATCGAGGCTAAAACAGTTACAGGGGCCGATTTGGAGCAGAGTTACATATTTGGAATTCTGACCACGAGTATCATAGCGACCAAAGAGCCAATCCGGAGCGAGGCTGTTGAAGGTAACGCCCCTTCCCGCCCGCACCGCTGGTTTAACGGGGAGTGGCCGCTTAGCAACACTGTCAATCAAACCTGTTGCTAACGCTAGAGGGAGCGACCTCGGGGAAAGAAGGCGCCTGATTTGTCTGTTATTAATGTTCATATGTTGATTTACAGACACAGTAGTGAAATAAAAACCCCAGGATCATGTAGAGTTAAGTTAAATTAGGTACTTATGGAAAAATGATGGGAAATGAACAAATGTGTGAAAATAAATACAATGAATGTGAGGATCATGTGAGTTAAGTTAAATTAGGTACTTATGGAAAAATGATGGGAAATGAACAAATGTGTGAAAATAAATACAATGAATGTGAGTTTAATGGGACAGAGGCTCACTTTATAAACGAGGTTGCAGTCTCCCTCCTGCTCCTCTGTAAACTTGGGCTTTAGACCCAACTAAGTTCAGAAAGAGACTAGTCAAGACTATGTGCTTTTCTCTCTCTCTTCCTGCCTCCTTCCTCTCTCTCCTCTTCTTCCCTCCTTCTTTTCTCTGTCTCTCTCCTCTTCTTCCCTCCTTCCTCTGTGTTTGTGTCTTAAACATGTGTGATTGTATTAACTTTGTCAAAGACCCGGCTAAGTTCAGTGAGAGACTACGACCGGAGAGGACCACTCGCTTTTACGATTCAAAGATGTCTGAGTGACCTTTCTCTCAGGGGCGGCGCCAGGGGGAGCCTGAGGGGGCACTGGCCTCGCCTAGAATGACCAGAGAATTCAAAATAAGACTCCAAAAGAATAATAATAATAATTCCATATTAGGTTTTATACATTTCCACAGAGAGCTAACTACATTTAAACCTGTTTGGTCCATTGTTAAACGGCTCTAAATGAACACGTCAAGTGAGCACCTTAGCCCCGCCCTTAGCGCCTCCAACTAAAAATGTCTGACACCGCCCCTGCTTACACTGATTACATCTTTAAAATGAATTCAAACGTTGGTTTATGAACCTTTAAGTGTTTGCCTGTACAACAGAGTGACCAGTTTAAGACAGGACACTAATGTTGAAGCTACATCCCTTCTGTGGTCGTTCTGGTCTGATCGAGCGCAGTTAGCTCCTCCCTCCAGACAGATATAAGGCGGCGTCCAGCAGTAGTCTGACCCAGAACTGAGGAAGCGGCTTGGACGAGCAGCGAAACGTCTTCACTCCTACAGTCTTTTGTCCAGTTGACAGATTTAACGTTTGGCTTTTACCCTGGTCTGTTACAAACTGTTAACATATTTCACGTTGAGACGCCATGTCCTTCACCGTTCTGCCGTAGTAAAGTCCAGCGTCTCCAGACCTTTGGCTTGTCTCAGACTCGTCCCCGCTCGTCTCCTCTACGGTTCCGTCTTTCTCGGGGTTGCGTCAGGTCCTCGCCACATCCACGTGCTGCTCATAGTGACTCCTGTCCTGCAGTGTGGAAAAAACATCCAGTCCCAGTGCACTGTTGTGAATGTAAAATGTAGGACAATGCTCTGGGTTTCACTTTTAAAACCGCTCCTGCTTGTCTCCCGCTTGTCTCCATGGAGATAGAGGCGCTTAATGTCATACTGCGGAACATCTCCATTGTGACTGAAGCAAAAGTGTGTCGCTTTGATGAGAGAGCGACCTTACAGCAAGCTCAGAAAAGTATATTTTGATTACAGGAATACCATTTAAATTTTCACCACCTACTAGTCTCCATGGCGATGTTGTTGCTTTGCCTCGAATGTTCCGCAGTATGGCATTAAACATATCTATCTCCATGGAGACAAGCAGGTGGCTGCACCAGGCCAAGTTACAGGTCACTCATAGTAAGAAGACTGCGTGTTTTTCAAGGTATTTTTTAGTAGCAGAAGCAATAAATACAACGCAAATACAACGATTCCAGGCAAACCAAGAACATCTCTATGAAGTGGACCCATCGCTAGAAAAGTTACATAGTGAATCTTTAAAGCTCCTATATTACGCAGAATGGACTTTTGTAGCTTTAAACCATGTTAAAATGTTGTTACCTCCTCAAAAACAGACCTGGAGTTGTGTTTTGTTTCATTCACACATGTTTGAGTAACACTTTATTATTAGTCTGTCTACATCTCCAAAGCTCAAAATGCTCTGTTCCACTTTGTGATGTCATGAAGTTGTAGTTTTCAAGTTAACAGCTCCTTTTACCTTTTGTTCAGTAGAAATGGGCAATTCCAGGGCTGTAAATCATCCAAATGATTCTAGTGAAGGTGTGTGGAGTTTAAAAACACAGCGGAGCACTTCCTGTATCACCACATGATGACATCACAAGGTGGAACAGAGTGTTTTCAGTTTGGGAGAAGAACTCAGCTTAAACATACATCACAAGTGGAACAGAGTGTTTTCAGTTTGGGAGAAGAACTCAGCTTAAACATGCAGGGTTTGTGTGTTAAACATGTGAACGAAACAAAACACAACTCCAGGTCTGTTTGTGACGAGGAAACGACATTAGAACATGGACCAGGAAATAGTGTAATATGGGCCCTTTAAAATGGGCCGTAATAAATCTTGATACTCGTTACTAATCAGCGTTTGCAGTAAATATCAAGACTCCAAATGTCTTCTTGGAAATATATGTAGTAGCACCTGGATAACGAGTGCTCAGGTGTCATGTGACATCTTTACCGCCGCTTTCAGTTTCACCAGTTCTTTTGTTATTCGGGCCATTTTACTTTCGAGCTCATCTGATAGTAACGTCTCCGAGACAGAACCCGCGGTGATTTACCCGTCACGTCAGCAGAATATTGATGGCTGCTCGGCTCGAACGAGGAAATTATGAAACTCCGAGCGAGGGAATGCGTCTTAATTGCGGCGCGTAAGTGGGCGTCTTCATCGGAACGGGAGCCTATAGTGACGGTGGGCCGGCCTCCCCGCACGGCCCAGAACGCAGAGGGGCGAACACTCCTCTGCAGCCTCTCCACAGAGCGGAGACAAATGAGCTCATAAACAAAGAGTCTAATGGAGGAGAGCTCGGAGAATACGGCGCCGCAGCTTTAGACGATACAACTGCTGTTTACGACGCGGCCCACTTCAAAACACTAAAAACAAGTCCGCGCCGCTCTCATGCCACGTCTCTAACGCCCTGTTATGCTGCAATATTTATCCCCTTTATTCTATCAGGCCGGCCCACGGCGCAATCTGCAAACAAAATATGGTGGTGGAAAAGAACTTAAAGACGAGGAAGAAAATGCTGGTTTTAAGCTCCGCTCGTTTTGTTCAGTGTGTTGTTGAAATTATGCAAATGTTCAGATTTATACGGCACTTCGCTCGCGCTACAACGTCCTGAAAGTGTTTTAGTCTATTGTTCAGTCACTGTTCAGTCACACCGGTGCTAAGCCGTTTATAGCTGCCATTTTGAGTACTTTTCACTCTTTAAAAGATATAAGATTTTGTTTTGAATTGTTCATTTCTGCAGCGCTAAATTTCATCGCTCTGAAACTAACGGATATTTCACGGATACACAGGCAGGGCGTGAAGTGTCTTGCCTAAGGACACAACGATACGCAAAGCAATGTCCGCAGCAGGGACTGGATGTGGTCAGAGCTTTTCAATGGCTTTTTACGTAATACATGAACTGTTGTGTAACTGTTGCTTTTTTTTTTTCATTTTTTATTTCAAGTCTCAAGAAAAAGCTACTGGGCGACAGTGGCTCAGTCGGTAGAGCGTTTGTCCGCTGATCCGAAGGTTGGCGGTTCCAGCTCCCACAGATGAACGCTGTTGTTGTGTCCTTGGGCAAAACACTTAACCCACGTCGCCCCCACTGTCTGCGTACACTGGTGTATGAATGGGTGAGTGATAAGCCTGTCACGATAAATACTATATGGATTTATCGTTCAATATATGTTAGATGGGACAATTATTTTTGGGTGTAGTTTTATTTATATTTATCGTGGGGACTTTTTCTTAGTACTAGTCGGGAACTTTTTGTTATTTTTCTTGTTCTACAATTAGATTTGAGCTGTGGAAGGTTGAATAAATAACTCTATAACTCATTATGGATGCAGACGAACTACCAAAGTGTTTTATTCTGCTGTTTATTTATTGCAGTTTGTGTTTTTTTTTGTTTGTTTGTTTTTTTTTAACTATATCACACATTCAGAATAGTTTTTGGGGATAATTCTACTTTAGGGTTTTTGTGTCTTAAAGTGTCAATATTATCGTTTATCATCTATATCTTATAAAAATGTAATAATTTACCATACACTGCTTATTTGTTTAGTCTGGGTAAATTCAACGTCAAAAAAACAAACGTTGCCACGGAAATCCACCATGTTTTTTGGCAGCGGCGCAAAACGGCCATAGAAATGCATTAGCAAAAACAACGTAAAAAAGAAAAAAATATCTAAAAGAGCTGTGGAACAACTCGATAAGCGCCGTATAGAGTCAGAATTTAGCATTTAGCATCTTAAAATCTCCATTGCTTTAACATAAAGTTTAACTGAAAATCCCTTGGCACATTTCCAGGCTGCGTGTTTGTTTAGGTCGGGCCAACGTTACTGAATCTCCTCTTTCAGCAGATGACATTTATTCAACATATTCATCGTTGTAGCGTTGTGATTTTAAGTCCTGTAGCATATGTTTGGAGGACAGAATACAAATGAATAAACTGAACGGTGAATGTAATTACCTGTGTGCTCCGCCGTGTATTGCCAGCGCACGTGGTCCGGCCGCCGTGTGAGCTGCTTGTTAAATATCCCCACAACTGACCGGAGCGACCCGGAACCCACCCTCCCTCGCTCTCGTTATTATTATATTTGTGTGTTTGTGTTGTCGCGGCGATCAGAGTGGACACAAATTCACTAAGCTGTTGGTACACCCACGATGACCTGGCTAAAACGCCGCAGGTCAAGCTAGCACGCTAAACCTTCGCTATAATTGGTTTAGCGTTTTGTTCCGAGTGTGGACAGAGAGGAGAGAGGTTCAAGTTACCGTCACACAGCCGTGAGGCGCTTGTTTGGCCCGTGGCACTGACAAGAAACAAATGATTCATTTCCAGGAATCGCGCAAAAGTAGAATTATAAATATTCTGTTTTGTAAGGGATTTTATACAAGTTAATAACTGATAACATTTCTTACAGAGTGGTATTGTCATTAAATCACTAAAATGCCTCTAAGCCCATAGTGCAGGCTGCTAATAAAAATAGCAATGTTTTTATTAGAAGACTGATCCAGCAGTAAGTTCTTCATGTTTTCTGAACTGGAATAGCGATCAAAAGTTGGGAGAATCTGTGTCGTCTTTGTAACAATTACGTAAAGCCAAGGCAAGTTTATTTGTACAGCACAATTCATACACAAAGTAATTCAAAGTGCTTTACAGAATAAGAAAGACATTAAAATCACAATGCAACAAATCAAAACATAAATAATCACAAATAATCATCATAAAATTAACATTAATAGAGACAAGCGCAGAATAAAACCCTTTCAGTCACAGCAGCTAAACAGAACCGTTTGGAGCCTGGATTTAAACATTGTCAAAGTCGAGGCCTGTCTCACATCTTCAGGAAGAATGTTCCAGGTTTTAGCTGCAGAAAACTGGAACACTGATTCCCCATGTTTAGTCCTGGTTTAGTTCTGGTTTAGTCCCGGTTTAGTCCCGGTTTAGTCCTCAGAGTGTGAGATGGTTCATGTGGCTCTCACATGTGGGAGATGTTCTTTGGTGCTGGTCCATGGAGAGACTTGTAACAAGCAGAGCTGCTTTAAAGTCTCTGAGTAACAAGCAGGCTGCTTTAAAGTCTCTGAGCCACAGGAGCCACAGACCTGAGCCACAGGACACATGTGTGAAGTACTTCCTGGTTCTAGTCAGGACTCGAGCAGCAGCGTTCTGGATGTACTGCAGCTGTCTTAACATAAAATAGCCAGAACAAATCTATAACAGCTTGTTCAATACATTTGGTACGCTGAGTGTCAAAATACTTTTATGTAAACACTAACTCCATCTTTAAGTCTCCATTGCTGTAACTTTAGGCTAACAGGGAATCCTCTGTGACGACAGTCCCACTCGGGTCATGGTCTACAACCGGTGGTCATTTTCAACTCATCATTGAGACGCACCAAGCTCTCGTTCACCAAAGGCCGTGAGGCATGAAGCCAACATTAAGGCCCATGCACACATATCCTTCACGGATCGAAAAAGACAATCATTTAAAGTCTGACTCTTCTGGGGGCTTCTGGAGTCTTCTCCATGCCCCACAAAACCAGCTCTAGATCCCAGGAGGGGAGGGGCGGCCTGACACATCTGCCAAAACACCTCCTTGCCCTTTTGAGGAACCTGGAGACCAGGTTGGACACATCCTCAAACAAACAATATCTCCCCACATGAGCTGCCTCAAAAGCAGCCACCATTCCTCTTAATGTGGATGGTGACCTGCCAGCCTCCAAGAGTCCTGTAAAAAACTGTAGAATCTCTGGTACCAAGCATGGAAGAGGCTCAACCTGATGTTGCCCACACCACTTCACGCAGACATTCCATCTATACTTGTATATAGCCCGTGTAGCTGGAGCCCAGGCACCTTGCATGGTCTGTACCACAGAACAAGGCAGGCCATAGCCAGCAGCTCGGTCCTCTCAGGGGCCAAACCCAGAGTCTCAGCCCCTGAGGAAATGGATGGTACAGTGTTCCCAGGCCCTGAGACGATAAGTCCAGACATACAGGGAGTTTCCATGGACTCCTGTCCAGCAGACAGGACACAAAGAGATCGAACCTCGACTGCCCATAGTGGCCTCAAATCTCCAAAATCACCTGAGGGTGCAGCTGCCAACCTCCTGGATCCGGCCATCTGGAGACCTGCCAATCATCTAGGTAGTTCAGGATTCTAAGGCCTCTCTGTCTGAAGGGTGACAGCACTGTCTCCATGCATCTTGTGAAGGTGCGAGGAGCCAGATATTTCTTGAAAGGGAGAACCTGAATCTCAAATGTCTTGCTGTCGAAGACAAACTGGAGAAATCGCCAGTACCCCAGAAATAGGCATCTTTTAAGTCTGTAGTGACAAGTCTATTGTCTCTGTGGGTTGATTGTTTCACTCTGGGAACTATCAACATTTTGCAGCGCAGACAGTGGCTGTATTTGTTCAGTGATCTTAGGTTGAAAATCGGTCAAAGTTTGCCATCGTTTTTGGGGATGACAAAATACTGGGAGTAGAACCCAGCCTGTTGGTTGGCTGGTGGAACCTCCCTGATGGCTTTCAACATGGTCGTAGCACCAGGGTCAAACATAGCTTGTGAATCCACTGGCAGCTTTAACAAACCTCTGATCCTCTGACTGTAGTGGCGACTGGGAGAGCCATAGCTGCTGGTCACCCAGAGACATGCTATCCTCCTCCCACCACTACTGCCTGTTGCTTCATAATCTGGACCATAACTGAAGAAACAAGCTGCAGTTCCTTAAATTCTGAACTGGGACAGAAAAAGAGGCATGTGGCTTTGCTCAGTCACTATCAAAGCGTAAAGGGGCTGGTGCACCGTCAGCTCCAGACTCCACACCAAGGGCGTGAGCTGCTCTCTCAATCAGTCCTTTAAACTGAAGCACTGTACTGGGTCCCCTTCATCACCCACAGATGCTGCCTCCTCCTGGCCAGGAGGCAGATCACTGTCTGAAGATTCCAAAACATCAATCTCACTCTTTTCTTGCTCATCAATCTTAGGGATTTGGAAAGGGATGGGGGAGGCCTAGAGCTAGTACCTAATCCTATATGATAATTTGGCTGACTCTGCTGCTTGGAAGAAGTAGCCCGTTTCTTTCCTCTAAACACACAATAACGTACCTTGAGGCACGGTTTGGGCTTTGGATAAAGAAGAATGGTTTTCCCCGAGACACAAAACACACTTTTAGTGCCCGTCCTCTGCAGGCATTTACACCCCACAGCCTTCACAGTTGCGCGCCGTTGTGCCAGTGATGGAAAGCTGCTTCTCTCGCACCGGGTTTGATCAGGAAAGCTCCACGTCTCTGTGGCACGTGAGCCCCACGAAAGCGACACCAGAGACGGCCGAACACGCGTGACAACGGGCGAAGGACAGTGGCTTCCTCTGCGCCAGGTTTCGCTGCTGCCTCTCAGCGTCTCTGACCTGTGAACCTCGAACACAGCTATTCGTCAGGCAAACTGGATTAATGTTTAGTAAAACAACAGTCAGAACACAAAGAGGAATCTCCTTCTCTCTCTTATTCACGGTAAGTGCCAAATAACACTGTTTTCTAAACTTCCTAACGTCTGTCTCACACACATCACCCTCCAGTGGAATCAAAATGATGAATGAGCTCGAGGCAGGTGCCTTTATAACGTCATCAGCCGCCTCAAGGGGGTGCGTCTTAAATAATTATCCACGTCACCTGACCCCCCATTGGTCAGTTCATATGGAATATGTAACTGGGCGGAGAGACAGTCTTGATATGATAGAGAACACAACATTTTAGATTCAGGAAATTCCAATAGGCTTAATTGCTTTGGGATATTTTTTTATTCATTTATCGTAATAATAATGTCTGTTATTGTTTCCCATGTATCTGTCCTTCTCAGTCTTCCAGGTGACCCTGCAGCGTGTGCTCTGAGCTCTCTTCCCTCTCATTCAGGTTCAATAACACTGGGGCAGATGTCTTCAAAGAGAGGACACTCTTCATCTACAGACAGGACCCCCAGCCTGGACAAAATGGCCGCTGACCCGCTGGCTGCAGCTGACGAGGTACAGAGAGGCCTGCACCTGTTACTGTGTACACTCACACACACACACACACGCACGCGCACACACACACACACACACGCGCACACACACACGCGCACGCGCACACACACACACACACACGCGCACACACACACGCGCACGCGCACACACACACACACACACGCGCACACACACACGCGCACGCGCACACACACACACACACACGCGCACACACACACGCGCACGCGCACACACACACACACACACGCACGCGCACACACACACACACACACTCACTCACACACACACACACAACCATCCACCTGATAGGAGTGAAAACAGCTCTGCAGATGGGCTCACAGCACCTGAAAGACAGGAGCACAAAATATGGCCACAGAATTTAAGCCAAACCTTTTATGTTCATAAACATGGATTTGTTGGATGTATTTGTTTAACTACAACTTAAATACCAAAATTTCTATTTAAAAAAAAAAAAAAAGAAAAAAGGGCAGGTCCGGTCTGTTCTTTGAGTGGGTTATTTTGTGTGGTGTCTGGGAAAAATAAACTTCTTGTGGATCTTTCCGCAGACCCACGCCTCACCCGGACCTGCCCAGGTGAAGCAGGGCACAGTGGATTTGAATGAGTTTAAGTGATGCAGCACAAGTCCAGAACCACACAGCATCTACAGTCAGTGGAGACCAGGCCTGAGACATATCTTCAATATAACCGCAACCTTCAAACTGAATTACAAAAATAATATTTAAAAATAAAACAGTGGTAAGGCAATGTTGTGCATTTTAAGATTTTGTATTGTTTACTGCTCTGGTAAAATGTTAAAGACGGCAAATAAAAATATGTCCATGTAAATTAGTTCCATTCTAACTTCTGAACCCCCCTTGTCCCCGATGTCTTCTGTTTACATAAACACGTTAGGACTTTGTAGTCCAGCCAATAGTTCTTTTGACAGATTGTCTCTGGAGAAATACTTTGATTTGTTTCTGCATTTACTCATTTCTGTTCGCACAGGCTGTATGTAAATGCCTCTAAAGCAGCACTTTCCCATCAAACGCCATTTTACTTGAGTTTCAAAAATGCTACAGTTTGCTCTTTATGTTGTTATCAAAACCATCAAAAGCATTTTATCTTTCCATTTCAGTCAAGTTATTAATTGTTGAATATTTTAAATACCAGACAAACATCTTTGTCTCAACTGTCCCAAAACTGGCCGCACTGTCAAAGACAAAAACAGTATCTGACAAAGATACTGTTAAAAGAAGAGGAGATGGTTATATTTTTGGGGGGATTTTTGTACATTTCAAAGTCACTGTGAAACCTGGTATTCCCAGTGGTTTCCCGTCCAAGTACTAACCAGGCCGAACCCTGCTCAGCTTCCGAGATCAGACGAGATCAGGAATTCTCGGTCTGGAATGGCCACTAAATATGTAAAAAATACCACAGCGACTTTGAGTGTTCATAGCAGCATTTTATACAGGACAAATTCCTCATTCTTGCCATAAAAGCTTGAGTTTTGTGCTTTTTCTTTGAACCTGACACAATTCTCTTCTTTTGTCCTCTCCTTTTTTCACCCTTCGTCTCCTCCTCCTCCTCCTCCTCCTCGTCCTGTGCTTGAGTTCTCGTTTTGCTCCTAAAGGTGTTCAGTAATGCAGATTTGGGCCCCTAATCCCGGTCATTAATTGTGGTTATGGGCGTTATGACAGTTTAATTTGCGACACCGTTGTTGTGCTGGGGAGAAAATTGGCCACGGGGGACTCCTGGCCAGCAAAGCGTTATCGCAGCCCTCCTCCCGTGGACACGATCGACAGCAACAAGAGCAACAAAACAAAAATCAATTTAGAGGACGAATATAGAAAACACGCCCCACGGATGAGACTATAATTCTCGACGCTGTGCCCTCTCTCCAGGCCAGGTGTTACGAGCAGCTTACAGACGTTTAGTCAAGACAATAGGGGTCACTCCTGCGCTGAACTTTAGTTATTCATAGAAGTGATCCACAGGGGGCAGCGCTGCACGGACAACCCACTACCACTTATCTCCTTTCACTTATATGGGACGAAATGAGCGAAATGGGTTAAAGAGAATTTTATTCAGTTCAATTCAAGTGTATGTATATAGCACATTTAAAACAACTTTAGCTTCACATAAAAGTCAACAAAAAACAAATGCACAGATCACACGATACATAGCAAAAGAAAAAGAAAACACCTGTGTATCCTGTCTAGTGTTAAATACCAGGGAGAAGAGGTGGGTTTTCAGTCTGGTCTTAAACAGTGTTAAAGACTGAGAGGATCTGACAGGCAGAGGGCGCT
>KN484604.1:0-19503 GCA_000787095.1 Periophthalmodon schlosseri
AAACCTTTGGAGGGAGTTGAAAGTCCGATGTTTTGGGGCCACAGCCCCAAAACATCACTGCTCTAGAGGAGATCTGCAGGAGGAATGGGCCAAACTACCAGCAACAGTGTGTGAAAACCTTGTGGAGACTTACAGAAAACGTTTGACCTCTGTCATTGCCAACAAAGGGTATATAACAAAGTATTGACATGAACTTTTGTTATTGACCAAATACTTATTTTCCACCATAATTTGCAAATACATTCTTTAAACATCAGACAATGTGATTTTCTGGATTTTTTTTTTCTCATTTTGTCTCTCATAGTTGAAGTGCACCTACGATGAAAATTACAGGCCTCTCTCATCTTTTTAAGTGGGAGAACTTTCACAATTGGTGGCTGACTAAATACTTTTTTGCCCCACTGTAGGAGTAAATGATTCTTGGCTAAGAGGAATAAAAGTAAATGAAATGTAAATTTAATATCCAAAAGTTTCAAAGGTAGATTACACCAGCTAATATTCAGCGCACTTGTTTCTGGAACTTATTTTCTCCACAAATGTTACCTCAGAAAAAAAGTCTTCTTAATATTTGTAACTTGGTCCAAGACAAAACACTATTGTGTGTAAATGGAATGTCATTATCAGTTATTAGATTAGCCACACTGCCTGCTTCACTCTGTCTGTTTTCGACAGTGTAATAAAAGAGCAGATGGTAAGTTTTAATTAAAAGCCAATGAAACAGCAGCTAAAAATACCTGTAAAGCCGCATCAGCGTTATGGAGGCGCAGTGTAAGCACGCAGCGTTTAGGAATCAATTAATCACAGTGTGTCTTGTCTCAGGTAAACCAGTGATGATCGTCATCGAGTACATGGAGAACGGATCATTAGACGCCTTCCTCAGGGTGAGTGCAACTTCTACAACTACACCTCAACTTTATCGCAATCTCCCATTCTGCTTTAAGACTACAACTTCAGATGAAAAGTTATATTCATTAGTACTGGTACCTTTACATGGATAACAGATAACTACAACAGTCAGATAACCCAACTGATATTTTGCAGCTGATGTTATCAACATTGCCTGGGGATGTGATGCTAACTGAGGCAATGCTCTGTCTGAGGCTTTGTTAGACTTTAATCTGAGCTTCATTTTAACACTGTCTGAGCAGAAAGAGCTGACTTAGCTCAAACTACAACAGGTGAGCTGATTTGTGCGCTTAAACAAGTCTCTCTCCCATAAAATTACAGCCACAAGCTAGCTAGCATTAGCCAACAGTTTTTCAGTTAGTCACTCTCACCTTTTTTGTTGAAAATAAAAAACCTAAACAGGACCATGAACGTTCATATTGATCACAGGCTCCTTTTAATGTTTTTTTTTAACAGTACTTGCTGAACCTGCTGAATGTTCTATCACAGTGCTACATGTAGAACACCCCCAGCATGATGTCATTTCAAAGTATCAGTTATTAGATTTGATTTTTGGTGTGTGTTTACATGCTCTGTTTACATGCTCTGATCTTCAAAAACATCGTCAGTTCATCAATGGATTCTTAGAGTAACTGTTGTATTCGGAAGACAAAGTACAATGGTTCTTAACATTTTTTCTTGTCCTTTTTTGGATAATTTTCCTTGTCAAAACCAGCACAAGAGTGAACAATCAGAAAGAAATCAGATAACACATCAGATGTAAGCGTTTACTTTAACAATGTGATAACCCCAAAAATCCTATAATGATCAGACTGTTGATGTGCATGTAAACATAGCCAGTGGTTTGTTATGGGGAGTTCTCCAACTGTATATCTTAGGTATTTAAAAATGTGTATTTTAGATTCAGATTCCTCAACATTGCCACCCTTTGCTTTGTTGACAACACTGCAAACCATTGGCCTTCTCTCAATGAGCATCATGATGAAGCCTCCTGAAATAGTTGTCAGGTTCTTTGTGGAATGTCAAGAGTGTAAGAAGCAGTGATTAAAGCAAAGGTGGTTATTCTGAAGAATCTAAAATATGCGTTTACTACATTCCATATATGTTCATTCTTAGATTCAATCCCTTCAGTGAGAATCTACAAAGTAAAAATAAAGAAAAAACATGTGTCTAAACTGGTAGTGTAGTAATTATTGTGAGATGCGTAGCTAACGGTCTAATAAGGCCATAGCAGTTTGTGAGACCTCCGTCTGCATTGCTCCACATTCTCCGTGACATTCCCTGCTCTCTCCTCCACAGAAACACGATGGTCAGTTCACGGTGATCCAGCTGGTGGGCATGCTCCGGGGAATCGCGGCCGGGATGAGGTACCTTTCCGAAATGGGATACGTGCATCGAGATCTGGCAGCACGCAACATTCTGGTCAACAGCAACCTCGTATGTAAGGTGTCGGACTTCGGCCTGTCGCGTGTGATGGACGACGACCCCGAGGCTGTCTACACAACAACCGTGAGTCAATTAAAACGCCGTGTCAGGCCCAGCGTCTGCATTCTCTCTTCAATTAGACCTGCGCCGTCTGAGTACGTTTATATGAGGGAGCCATCCATCACATACTGTTTACAGCCAGTCTGTGGTAACAGGATACAGTGACAGGACTGGTATCCACACGCATGATAGGGAGCAGGCTAGAAGTACATGTGGGGCTGGGTTACTAATATGTGTAACGTACAGCACATAAAATGCATGGGCTCAGATATTGGCGTTGATCCAGGAAAATTAGCTGGTATCGATTCCATAATATCGGTTCCGTCTATATCCTGGTTGGGCCTTTAACTGGATGTAATGAGACTATTTGCTGACTGATGTAGGCCCAGGATGTGTCATGATATTTGAACTTTAATTCATATAAAGGTATTTAGTTGCTGCTTGTAGGATAAACAGGTACATAACATAACTGGATCATCTGTGTAATAGGTTAACACTGGTATTGGTTAATATTGGTTAACGGCAGATACTTCAAACCGAAGTATCGATATCGGAACTGAAAAGGCTGGATCAATGCATCTTTAGTCCCAGAAACAAAAAAAACATAATTTTACATTTCTAGCGTGTACAGCTGGTAGTGACGTTGACATGTCATGTAACCCGGAGTGGAAAGTATCTAATTACAAATACTTGCAGTATCATAGTAGTTGTTAAATCCAGTACACGTCCCAATTGTCCCAATTAACAGCTGTCTCCACACTTCCTCTGCTCCTTTCTAAACCGACAAAAACAACTTAATTCAGCGTTAAACAGTTTGATTAAGCAAGTTTTGTGTTAAAGTCTGATCTAAAATGCTACAAAATCCAGTAATAATACATCTAGTACCCTGAGCAGTATTTTTCATGCAAACTGTATTAAAGTATACATACTGTATTGTATACCTTAATACAGTATGCATGAAAAATACTACTCAGGATACTAGATGTATTATTACTTATTACTTAAGTCCAATTTTGGTCTTGTACTTGTAATTGAGTACATTTGTAACCATGTAACTGTACTTGTTCCAGTTGCAGTACTCTTTCTACCTGATTTTTACCATCTTAAAAACATGAAAAACAGAAGTAGTTCATTTTAAACAGTTTGCAGTTGTCCAAAGTTATTCCTCATTTATCTTATGCTTTCCAAACATCCTAATTATTCACCACGCTGACTTTATAAGTGCTGTTCACAACTTTCAGAGACCAGAGCGGAGTTTTGTCGTCACAGTAAAGCTAACAACAACTAGCATGCTACTGCGCACTTCCTGAATTTTGGACAATAAAACGCTTTATAATTATATGCAGCGGGTACAAAACATATTTTGACGTCAAGAGCTGGGGCAAATCAAGTTTTGGGCCTTTAAGTACAATTTTGGCAGCGGTATTTCTACTTGTAACCTGCATTTTAGCCATGTAACTGTACTTTTACTTGAGTACAAATTTCCAGTTCTCTTTCCACCACCGCATGTAACAGTTAAGCCTATTAAAATGTTTATGTAATGAGTGTGTACCTGTGTATATATTGTCTTTATGTCTGTCACTAAATGTCCACTTTCTCTGCTGTTTTAGGCGAAGAAAAAGGATGTGTTGAATTTGCTGTTTGCTCCAGCCACTGACCTGCGTTTTGCTGAACAGGGAGGCAAGATCCCAGTGCGATGGACCGCTCCAGAGGCCATCCAGTACCGGAAGTTCACCTCTGCCAGCGACGTGTGGAGCTACGGCATCGTCATGTGGGAGGTCATGTCCTACGGGGAGCGGCCCTACTGGGACATGTCCAACCAGGATGTGAGTCTCTTTCCAGTCCTGTTCACGTGCATGGTTAGCCTGGTTAGCCAGACTGGTGATTTCTATACGCAGAGGATGGCAGTCTGGTTACAAGTTGCTTAGCTGCATCTTAAACTCAAACAGAGCCAAAAAAAATTTACATGTATGGCTCTGATTGGCTAATAGGGCTGTCAGTCACGCCCAATGGAATTCTGGGACATAAGACCCAGAATTGTCCTTGTATAGTATAATAATCGTGTGTAGTCTGGGCCAGCAAGGTTAATACATGGTACGTCTCCATACACACTGATCAAATACTAAATATCTTTAATACAGAAATATCAATACCTTAAATTTCTCCAAAAAAAAGCAGTATTTTTTATTTTTTATTAAACTTTCGTCAGTTTTTGAAATACCTTATTTATATTTTAGTTTATGTGCAAATATTTCATTTTTAGAACAGTTCGAGGATGGAGCAAACATAATGATGTTTCTTATTCTTAAAAGTAGAGGAGTTTCATTGCATTTACAGTAATACGAATACAAATTCAGTAGTCCATAGTTCAAAGTCATTGATATCGGTATCAGATCGATATTGTGATAGTTGCCATAGTATTACTTGGTATCGAATCGAAACAAAAATCACTGGTACCACGAGTAAAAATACATGATGCATAACTTTGCCAGTACTTGATATGGAATAAGACTTTAGTAGGTCAGAAGCCAATAAAGACTCAAATCTCCTGAACAAACTTCTTCTTGTCCCTGAATGAAAAGTGTCACAACCTTGGACTTAATGAATTCCACTAAAGCTCCAATAATCATCCGAGTCTGAAGGGGACACGGCACAGCTGAATAAATCCATGTTATTATTTGGGGCAGAAACATAAATAAGACAAACAGAAGTCGTCACGCACAGTCGTCCTTTAAACTTTCTAATGATTTATGGAAATGATTGTGTTCCAGTCACAGCAGAGGAACTTTTCGAATGAGCAGAGGAAGTTTTCAAATGATCCGAGCGTAGTAACTAACTACTGCATTCATGGGGTTAGGGATAGGAGTTAAAGGTACAGTATGTCATTTTTTGGAGGTGGCATGTCACCTCCCTGGAAATAGAAAAATCAAACCATACTTTGGAATAGTTCTTCATGGACATAGATACGTTTTATACCATACTACGGAATACTATAGCCAAGGAAAGATTCGGATATCATTTAAGTAGTTACTAAGCCTAAGTTTCTGGTCATTATGAATTGTGTCTTTGTTCATGATTTATTCAGGCTATTCACATTAATGTTATTATAAAGTTTTACCTTGATTTTTCATAGTCGTATTTTTATATAATTTGTGTTGGCACCAAATCTCTAAAACTACCTTAAAAGTTATAAATGTTCAACTTACCACCTAGCTTTTCTCAGTCTAATTCAAAGAAGCTAACGCCCCTGGCTCAGTGTGGCGCAGGTAGCAAACAATGCCAAAGCATCTTTCCACAATGACTCAAATGACTCAAATCCTTTCAACAAATGTCACCGGTTCGTATGCAGTCTGACTCTCCAACGGCGCAGCCAACTTAAGACCAACTCCTGAGTGGCCCCTGCTGCTAGGGCCCTGCTGCGCCATGGCTCCTCCCTCCTCCTCTCTCCTCCTCTTTCCTCCTCTCTCCTCCTCTCTCCTTTGACACACTGTTAATGGATGCTGCAGTCAGGTTCTATACTAGACAAACATATGACAGGTTTTCACACTTTTCTAATTATTACTTGGTTTGGTGGGATAGTACCTGTGATCAGTATGTTTTAGTTTTGCATCAGTTAAATATAAATGGACATAGCTAACCAGCTAGCCGCCGCGTTCCAAACAGGAAGTGATCATGGGCGCGCTTCCGGCTCCATCGACTCTGGCTCCAATTCACTGAACATGGAGAAATTGTCACCCCTCTCTGCGTAACTGCTGCTTTATAGACTCTATGGTTTTGGCCCTTAACATTATGGTTGTTATGGGTAACAGTTGTGGAATTACCTCTACGTTTGTCACATCTCCTGCCCATGTCTAACCAGGAAGCAAAATTATAAACCACCAAAACTTAAAAACTAGAAAAAAACTAGGGAAAATATTTAGTACTGTCTTAAATATGTTCATGTATTTGTAGTGAACTGAGTAGTCTTGCCTTTGATATGCACTTGAAGACCGTAGACTGGCCCCTGAGTGGAGTCCCCTGCGCTGTCTGAAATACTGAGGGCCCCCGAGTGATGCCGGTGCTTGACAGACTTCAGTGTCAGAAATGTGTGTCAAGAGCGTCAGCACAGCTCCTCTGACGGGACGAGGGAGGGGAGGAGGGGAGGAGGGGAGGGGGTTGCTGTAGCGATCTTATTTGCATTTCTCCCAGTGTCTGCGAGTGTTTTGACACCTCTCCTCCGTGACTCATGCGGGAGAGGCCCTGACAGCACCGATGATGAATATGTGCACGAAATACGTCTTATTCTCAGTAGAAAACACAATGGGAATGAGGCTGACCTGTGTGCAACCTGCTTCCTCTAAACTTAAATAACTCAGAACTCATGGAACTTATGGAAAACATTTTTTCTTCTGCTGTGAGTTTTGGGAAATCCACTATTTTTATTTTTTTTTTTTTTTTTACTAAGAATGCAGAAAATCAGATTCAGTGACATTCTGTGATTTCAAGTTTCAAAAATGTGCTTGTTCCACAGCTGATGTTTAGAAAATAAATAAAATGTTATCTAAAACCTCTTTTCATAAAGTCTAACAGTTGTGGAAGAATCATAAGCTGTAACATGTCATTTAAAACAGCCCAAGAGCGCCCCCTTACTGAAACTGAACGAATGCTTTGAGGTCAATACACTGATTTGTAGATTCTAGAAAATGCATTATTTTAGGCATTTTGAGCAACTGATTTTTATTGTCTGAAAAACATGAAAAACAGAACTAGTTCATTTTAAACGATTTGCAGTGTGTTTATACCTAACTATGGCTCGGTTCATAACCTGCGTGTCTCCATGGAGATAGAGAACTTACTTACCCTACTGTGAAACATTTCAGACAGAGCAATAACATAGCAATGATACAACTTTAAAAAGTAAGAAGATGAATGAAAATCACTCTCACGTACTAATAGTGATGATGCTGGTTAAAATAAGTGCCCTGTTGTCACAAATGGTTACCTGGCCTCGCCTCCAGAGCCCAGAGGAGCTGAGAGGAGAAAGAGGTGGAATCGGAGATGTGAGTGGAGTTAAAAGCCTGGCGCAGTGTTAAGCAGCTCTTTATTTGAGGATCACAAAGGAGGCTTTCATAAACTCTGCAGAATGGAACTGGCACAAAACACTGGCATTGGTCTGATGTTTCAACAGCAGCAAATATACCCAGCTTCAGCAACTTTCCACAGGAAGTCAAAACAATGGATTACACTGTACTGTTTGGAAATATGTTGGTTACACTTGCATGGAGTTAAGGTATTAGGGGACTGTGAGCCGCCATCTATAAATGTTAATTTTAAGTCAGGCTATGTCATTTTTCTGTTGGAGAGTTCAAAATCTGGTTGTCTCCATGGAGATGTACTGCTTTGCCTGGAATGAGTCGGTGTGATCCTCATTTGTCCAGGAGTTGTCAAAGGTAGTCATTTGAACAGTGTCCAGATGACTACCTACGAAACCATGCTTACGCTTGGAATGTTCCACAGTATGGCATTAAACTCGCTACTCTTGGATTTACTCAATTGCATGTGTTTTATTGCTCAAAAAAAGTCCTTGAACAACATGCATTCTTACTTTGAGCAGGGTCGCTTCTCCACAGATCTGACCTGTAACTTGACCTGATGCATCACTTGCATGGCTTCTTGAAGATGGAGAAGTTTAATGACATACTGTGGAACATTCCTGGCAAAGCGATAATATCTCCGCAGATACAAGCAAAAAGTCAGACCCTATGCTAAATTTCTAGAGTGGTCACCTTACCTCTACTCGTGCTTCTGTAGATTTCATTTGCACCTATCTGTTTAAATCCTAATGACATAATGTTTTGCAGGTGATAAAGGCCATAGAGGAGGGCTACCGGCTGCCCGCGCCCATGGACTGCCCCCCCGGCCTGCACCAGCTCATGTTGGACTGCTGGCAGAAGGACCGGGCGGAGCGGCCTAAGTTTGACCAGATCGTGGGCGTGCTGGACAAGATGATCCGGAACCCCAACACGCTCAAAACACCAGTGGGCACGTGCACAAGGTGAGACCAAGCTGTTTCAGAGTCAGATTATAGCTATAAATGTTTACTGCACATAGTAAGGCTCGATCGTCTTTAAAAGTTATCAATCAGTATTTATGGAAGTAATAATAGTCTTTGGAGCGAGCCCAGAATCCATGAATTGTAAATGAAGTTTGGTTGGATTCACATTCCAGAGTGCGTCATGAATGGAGCACACTCATTTAATTGTATGTATGTATTTGTAATGGAGGTCTGCAAACTCAGAACTGTGATCTTATGCTCGTTTTATTGACTCCAATCTAACATTTGTAAGTGAGTATTACCACGGCTTTTTGTCAAGTGAAAAATGAAAGTGAAAAATGAAATTCAATCATTTTTTTGCTGACGGTTCGCTGTGTGCCAGCTCTGTGGCTAGGCTGTTTAATTACGGAGATATTAACCGTAAACCACCACCATAAATTATCATTTTGACACATTCCACATCCAAAACGCCTACCTTAACATTGTTTTAGCTGTCCTTCATATCCTTTTATGAAAATAATGATTCTATTTAATATAAAAACATCAGGTGAAGACAGCCTATTCCTGGCAAGAGTCTTCCATGTGACGCTATTTTCTGATCTGTGTTATTATGTTGTTTCCTCATCACAAAAATACCCAGACTTGTGTTTTGTTTCATTCACACGTTTAAAACACAAACCCTGCATATTTAGGTTTTCTTAGGCTGAGTGGATGAAGTGCTCCACTGTGTTTTTAAACTCCATACACCTTCACTAGAATCAGTTTCAGAGCAAAATCTCTACTGAACAAACGGTAAAAGGAGCTGTTAACTTGAAAACTACCGCTTCATGACATCACAAGGTGGAACACAGAATTTTAGATTTTGAGATGTAGACAGACTAACAATGCGGGATTACTCAAACATGTGTGAATGAAACAAAACACCACTCCGGGTGTGTGTTTGACGAGACAGCAGCATTCTAACGCGGCTTAAACCTCACAAGAGTCCACTTTTGCGTAATAAGGACCTTTGAGCACAGCACATTCACGGTGCTTGGCTGTAATGGACAAACACGAGTTTAAGTAATCTCAGGTACATTATTATAAGACTTTCCATTTGCGGCAGTCCTGTAGTTACAACCCTCTGTGAGTACATCTCTATCTTTACACCTGCTCTGACGCCGTGGGGAGTTTGAACACATTAGCAGCAGATCCTGAGTCTGAAGCATGATTTAGACGCCGTCATTCACAGATGGACGATAAATCCTCCCAGATCGCCCCCATAGACCTGCCGTTGTGGCTTTATGGTCAATAGCAGCCTTTTAAATCAATCTCTGTAATGAGTTCCTGGTACTTCGAAGTGAAGGGGGGAACAGCGGGCCTCAGTGCCGACGTTTGTCAAATGAATTCTATTTGCGTTCGCACCATAGTTTCAGAGTGGAGACTGATGCTAGGAGGGCGGCGTTTGGTTAAAGAGCAGTTTAATACTTGCAGAGTTTTCAGAAATCCATACAGGGAGAAGAGTTATCGAGTGGTTGATTTCTCACAAGGCTGCATCCTTCATCTGTGGCTCAACTTAGTATCGATTCATCACACAGAGTTTTTTGAGTTTTTTTTACACTTTTGAGTTGTGGCTGGGCGGGTGTCTTTGGTTGCTCTAAGTTAGCGCTGTAGTTCTGTCAGAGCTTTTTTGGGGAGAGGGGGTTTTATGATAAGATATAAGTGTGTTTGAAGACGAGAATCATTTTGACTTTTGGAACAATATTTATTTATTTTTCTTCAATTTAACTATAGATATATGGATAGATAGATCGAAATTGGTAGTGAATTATTTGACTTGCAGCCAATTTACAAAAAAAAAAAAAAAAATGAAACAAAACAATACCCAAATACTAATGATGTTCGTATCAAAACTAGACACTCATTTGAACAAGCAAATTTGACTTTTCCTGAATAGTTTTAGTTCTACTTCTGAAATTAGGATCTGAACCACATCTAGTTTAACTTACTTTGTTTGTTGTGATATTGGTATTGATGGCAGTATCGAGTATCAACCTATCTTTAACTTAGTATCAACATCGAGTTTGAAAGATGTCAGTCGTCCAGGTGTGATCTTTGGTAAAAGAAAAATTCAAATCTGTCAACTTTCACTCCAACAACTTTTTGTCCAGTTGACAGATTTGAATATTTCTTTTACTATCGAGTTTGAAATGTTAGTATCAACACACAATCGTCTGTCTGTGGGGTCCTTACCAATAGAAAAAAGACATGCATTCTTACTGTGGGTGGGCTCTCCTCTCCACAGATCTGACCTGTAACTTGTGTTGTTGTCACCTGCTTTTCTCCTTGGAGATAAATAATTTTAATGAGATACTGCAACTCAATAACATCTCACTGGAGACAAGCAGGTGGCAGACGCACCACGTAGTTACATAATTCACCTTCAGGTTAACCTCAGCACAATTTCTATAGTTGTCAGCTTAACTATATTTATGATTTTGTAGATTTAATTTTCATTTTATAACATAATCCTTTTTGCAGGTGATAGAGCCCATAGATAAAGGAGACTGTTCTATTCAAACAAAGCCTGTCTTGTTCTACAGTCTGATGATGTGTGTTTCATATATTCTACCTGCTGCCGCTGCAGTGTGCCTCCTCCTGTCCTCTGCTTGTTAGAACTAAACATGGCGCGTTCTCGTCCACAGACCCATTAGCCCGCTGTTGGATCAGAACACCCCAGACTTCACGGCGTTCCGCACGGTGGGAGAGTGGCTGGAAGCCATCAAGATGGAGCGATACCGAGACAACTTCACAGCGGCAGGCTACAGCTCCCTGGAGTCTGTGGCCCGGATGTCAATCGAGTGAGTACTTACCAGCTAAAGGCGCATTACTGATGTATATACAGAGATGTGGGAGAGCTACTCTTAGTCATATTTGATGCTTTACTATTTAAAGGGCCCATATTACACTATTTTCTGATCTATGAAATAATGTTTCCTCATCGCAAACAGACCTGGAGAAGTGTTTTGTTCCATTCACACATGTTTAACACACAAACCCTGCATATTTAGGCTTCTTCTCTCAAACTGAAAACACTCTGTTCCACCTTGCGATGTCATGTGGTAATACAGGAAGTGCTCCACTGTCCACCTTCACTAGAATCATTTGGATAATATCAACCCTGGAAATGCCAATCTCTACTGAACAAAAGGTAAAAGGAGCTGTTAATTTGAAAACTACCGCTTCATGACATCACAAGGTGGAACTAAAAGGGCTGTTAATTTGAAAACTACCGCTTCATGACATCACAAGGTGGAACAGAGCATTCTGAGCTTTGGAGATGTAGACAGACTAATAATAAAGGGTTACTCAAATGTGTGAATGAAACAAGACACGACTCCAGGCATGTTTTTGAGGACTGAGCCAATGACGCCTACAGATACAGCAGGGTTTGGAGAGTGGAATGAGACAGAACGCTTAATTTTGAATACTTGCATTTCAGAAATCACAAACAACTATAATGCCAGCTACAAATACACATCTAGTCTCTATGGAATGTTATCATGTATAAACCCATACACTTGCAGTTTACACCTCAACAAACACGTTCTGAAATGCATGGAATTTTTGTAGAACGATCTCTCCAGTGATAATGCCCCTGGACATGTTCAAAAGTTGCTAATCTTATCTAGAATCTATATTAATCTTACGCCAATCACAAAGAATTGCAATATAAAAAAAAAAAAAAATAAAATTGCATTTGAATCTAAAATGTTATATCCATGGGTTTCAAAATGAGGAACATTAGGTCAGTTGCCATAGTGATTAACAATTTAAAACAAAATGAATGGGGAAGTCCTCAAAACGTCACATTTAAGAGGAAGCTGAAACCCATGAATAGTGGATTTATTATTGGTAAATTTTCTATTTCACCAGTCTGTGAGTTTGGGACCTCTGTAAATCTAACTGAAAGGGACGCCAATAAGTAAAAACGTGCCCAAGCCGTAGTTTTGTCCTTGGGAACGACCATGTAAAATCACTTAAAACGTCATCACCATGATCCATGTCCCCCACAAGAACATCCAAGAACGAGTCTAGAATCAATCTCTCCTAACACTTACAAACAAGTCTGCAGCCTCTGACCAACATTATACTCCTGGTAATGAAACGCACTAAATCCCAAACACAGTCATGACAAATGTTTTTTTTTTGTTTGTTTTACTTTTGTTTCCAGAGACGTCATGAGTTTGGGGATCTCATTGGTGGGTCATCAGAAGAAGATCATGAGCAGCATACAGACTACTCGCGCCCAAATGTTGCACCTCCACGGCACCGGAGTCCAAGTCTGACGTTACCATGGCGATTAGGCGGAACTCTAGGATCGTGCGTACTTCCGGAGCGGTGCCCGGGGATCTCTTCCGGGCCACGGACTTTTTACCGGAATTTTGTTCAGGTGCGGCGCGAACCATTCCTCCGGGAAGGATCGCCGAAGTCCGACTCTACTGAGGGCGCTCGCAACATAGGACAAGTGCAAAACCTCCAACAGCAAAGAAACTACCTGGATGACTATTTCATTTCTAGTTTTGTTTTTTTCCGAAGCGCTTACGAACTCTTCCACATATCAACAGCGCTTTGGAATTTTGATTTGATCTTTTTGAAAACATTACAATGGATTTACTGAACTTGACACAGGGTAAACTATCTTGTCTGTAATGAGGTATCAGTGATTGTGACAAGAACGGGGAGGAGGAATTTCAGAAGATTGCACCTGTCCGAACCTTTGAATCACCACTTTTTTGTATTTTTAGTAGCAATATCTATTAGTGTTCACTACAGGAATGATCTGATTGTATTGGCACCGCAAACTGGCTTGTCTTTTCTTACCTGAAATGTTTTCGATGGGAAGTCCTGATACTGCCTTAAATGTATTAGAAGTATTGACACTGTCTTAGCTTGGGGAATGGCTAGCAAGAAATACTAGCAAGGTCTTTTTTTTTTTTTTTCAAATGGAATCATTCAAGCTAAAGGCACGGACACAGCGTAACGGTTGGTAGATTGACTAAACAGAGCAATAATTACAAGTTGAATACGATTATCTATTACGGTGCTAGGGTTTGCGGTGGGGCTAACAATTTGTAAAGGGAGCTAGGAGCCTGTGATCAAGCCTCAGTCGCCCCAATGAAAGACTGTAAAGATGTATTTTCGCTGCAATGACATGCTCGGTATTTGATGAGAATCTGAGGCGGCGTTTCAAAGCGGCGCAGATGTGAGGGGCTGGAGAGGGCTGTTAGCTACGGTGACGTCATTCGCTAACCCGCTAACACACACACACAATCAAAGAGCGACTACAGACCAAAAGGCAAGGCTCAAAAATGCATAGATGTGAAGTAGAGTGTATCCGACCGCTGAGTATGTGCGAAATGCTAAATGGATCCATTGGGTGCCATCTGCCTCTCCTTCTAAGCAGGCGAGACGTAGGTTTTGATCAGTGTTTTGAGATTAGAACATGGGGGTAAAGGAAAGTGACATACATTGAGAACAAAACTGGTTCAGCTGCCGTAAGACAATACTTTATTTCCTACAGGTCCTACAATGAATAAAGAAACACAAAATTACACATTTTGGGTTTTCAATTGTATTTAGAGGTATCCTAAAGCACAGTACAGATTTTCACCAATACACTTTACATAAGTATGAATTTCAATGACATACATAAATGTGTATAGCCTGCGTTTAGAATTTTGGCCTTGTGGAAAACTGTCTATTGCTAGTGTTGTCACAATACTAAAATTTCAAATTTAATTTTGATACTAAGGAAAAGGCTTGATGCTCAATGCTGATTTCGATGCCCAGATGATAATCAAAACATTTATTTTTAACATAGCTATTGTACATTTCCACACAAAATGATAGTACTTTCTTTCGTGTTAATATGTGGTCTTGTACAAGTTCTGATATAGGTCAAGATCATTCTAAAATGGCTCAAGAAAGGCCCAAATGGCTGTGTGCACAACAGTAGCCGGCTAGTTCCAATCAGAGGGACAGCTGGCCCGACCATTTCCGGTGTAATTTAGTCTCTATAAGGTTTTTGCCAAGTCGCACTAAAATCAATGAATCCTGACAGATCAGGCAGTGGACAGGGAGCTGCGGGTGGATGCCACTGACAACGTGTTAAATAAACACTCACACTAATGTGAGGAAAACTTCACTGAAGGACACTTATTTAGAAAGGTATGTCTCCGTGTGTCAATGCTAATGCTAATGCTAACTTCATTAGAACCTCAAATGTAACATAACAACAAAATTAAATTTGTTGTAAGGACGACCCAATTATTTTTAGGTGTAGATTGTTTCAGTCAGTGTCGTTATTTAAATATTTATTAAGTTCTGAAAATAGCATTAACCCCGACACACAAAGACGTACCTGAAGTGTCCTCTGGTGAAGTTTTCTCCGCATTTGTAAAGTGTTTAACACGTTGTCAGTGACATTCACCTGCAGCTCCCTGTCCACTGCCTGATCTGTCAGGATTTATTGATTTTAGCGCGACTTGGCAAAGACCTCACAGACATGACATTACGCTGTAAATGGTCGAGCCGACTGTCCCTCTAATTGGAACTAGCCTGCAACCTGAGTATGCTTACATGATATATTGTTACATCCACTTTTCTCCTTGTGAGACATGAACCCACCATGTTGAGCTGTGCGCTGCTCAGTCTGTGTAGCGGCGCAGAATGGGCTAGCTAGCATTGGCGCCCTAGCACAGGGCCGTTTTCACAGTCGGCCTCCCCTTAGTGAACGCTGTGAGCAGTGAGTCCTCGGAGCCCGACACACAGCCTCTTTATCCATCCAGCGCGCTCAGCAGTTGGGCTGCAGCCAGAACCTTTGAATTGAACACTGACCTAAAGTCATTTGCTCAGCACAAAAACACACGGCCCCCTCTCTCTCCACCTTGCTTCCACCAGAGCGGGTCGCCCCCTGGAGGCCCCCCGTGGACCCCCGAGCTGAAATACCTCTGCCCCTGTCCCGCTGTGCTGGAGAGGCGGCAGGTCCAGCCAAATTGAGATTAAGGCCAGGATACAATCGATAGAGTGTCCCGATCCCACACAACCTTCACCAATGACAGCCACTCTGCGACTCCCGGCGTGTTTGGGCTGTGCAGTGCACTGTCAGGACAAGGCTAACACAGGAAAATGCAAAAAACACACTATGGAGGAAGTGGACTTTTGAATGAATCAGGGCCACGTTGTTTAGACACATTTCCGCTAAGAGGTACACTGTGTTGTTGTTGTTTTTTTTGGTTGCTTTTTTCATTTATTTAATTATTAGGACAATGTAAATTAGGCTACATTAAGCATAAAGCAGAGACGTACCAGACTGTAGCTTAACTAATAATTGAACTAATAATCTTACTAAGCTAATTTCCATCTCCTTGGGGGGAGGGCTCATGGTGCATAGCATAGCCTATAGAGCAGATAATACATTTGACTCTTTCATTATCACTTAACAACTTTTCAAATAACCCCAGTATTTGCGCTCATACAGCCGAGAATGGCCTACATATTTAGGACAGCAGATTCATCCAACATTTAAAAACATTTGAACTGCAGTAAAATGTATTTTGTAATGTATTCCCTTACATGGTCCTATCAGAGTACTGTATACTTCTGAACACTTAGAATACTATACTGAATACTTATTTCTGGTGCATGTATTTAGTTACCTCCCAACACTGGAGGTACATTATAGCTGTTATGAGTATTGTGCACCATCATCAATACAAGTACATGTATTCTATATTTTGTACATTACTGTAGGTGCTGGCAGTAAAATGTCTGGTTAATATTTGAAGTATTCCAAGTAATTATATTAATAAGAAAGTACCATTTTATTAATCTATGTTGACTATTTTTCAAAACTAGAATAAGGTGACCCATGACTTAGTTTTGCCCTGTTTAAAAAAAATCTCCTTAGACAGCTGGCAGGAGTATGAGTTTTGAACCGCAAAAGAAACAAATAGATATTGAAATCTTGCTTCAGAACTGTCAAATTTTGGTTGTCCTTAAACAATAAAACATTACAACACTCCACCACAGACCGCAGTGTACCTCTTGGTGGGAATGCCCCTTCGTCGACAGAACAGAATGAGGTGTTGGCGCGCGTTCCCAAAGAGCAGCACCACTGATTGTCCAGAGCGAGGGAAAACTTTGTAGGCGTTCTAATTGTAAAACTTGTACATTTTATTTATATGTTTTTTTTACACCTATTACTCAGTAGAGCTCTGAATACTTTGAAATGCACTATATTTTTCTATGTCCAGAGGAATTATTGTCACACCGACTTCAGTTGTACATACTTTTTCATTTAGGACCAAAGACGGCTGGTTTAGTAGGAGTTTCATGATTTTCTTTGGCCCGTTCTGTTGACTGTACAGTGATGCAAAGTGTTGATTTGATTATTTATTTGACTCTGATGGACTTTGAGCAGATTCACTGGTCATGGTACAGTTTTCCCTCCCCACGTTGAGTTAAGACTTGTTACATAGACAATTCTTTTGCTTTGTAACCTTTGTACTAGACTGTACATATATTTTTGGAAATATATTACGATCTCTACAGAAGCACTGTGTCGTTTATTTTGCAAATCAGCTCACTTTTGGAATAACATTATTTACACTTCAACGTGTGGTTTGTATGTATATTCATTGTCCGACCCACCGCTGTATTCTCACATATCACCACTAGATGCTATCTACGTTACTGCTGTCTGACAATGTGCCAGCTTTGAATTTTCTGAAATTTCTATATACTATACACTAGCGGAGGATGCAAATGTTGGTGCAGAGTGAAGCAATTGGAATTAAGCTTAAAAAAAACAAAAAACAAAAAAAAACAAACATTGAATGGCTGTAAATAAAAAAATAAAATAAAAATAGTAAAATCAAATCAAAATAATATAATAAAAATCTAAATAAACAAATAAAATAAATACAAAAAAATAAATAAATACAAAAAAATAAGCCTGGTGGAAATGTCTGGACTTTAAAAACACAAAGGAGCTTCATGATTACCACAAAATGACATACAGAACACTGACATAAGAAAACTGACTATATATGTCACATTACTCTAACATGCAGTACTGAAACACAACTCCATGTGTGTTTTTTATCAGTGCAAATTCAAATGGTTAAAAGCTAAAAAAAATCTGTTTAGCATAAAATAAGATCCGTAAAGATGCACTATGTAACTTTTTTTTTTATCAAGGATCACACCACCTGCTTGTCTCCATGGAGATGCTGATGCTTTGCCTATTTATTGCTCCATCCAGTGTGGCACCAAGCATGTAACACCACCGGGCCTAGTTACAGATCAGATATATGGAGAGGTGAGACCGCGCTCATATATGTTTTTCAATGCATTTTTTACCAATACAAACACTAGTGAATAAATCCAAATCAATACGTTTAGTTCCATAGTAGAAAAATTACAGGCAAAGCTATACCATCTCCATGACAACAGAAAAAGTTACATAGTGTCCCTTTAACAACACCTGTATTCAAGTAGGGCTATACGAGGAGTTGCATTTACTATATTTATCAAATGAAAAGCTACTATTACATATAGACCACTGTTATGTATTTAGATGATTATAATACAGATATTGTGTTAGCTGACAGAACATACGTTTCACAAAACAATCCTAACGCCCCAGGGAAGTGCTAGCATAGTCAACCAGCCAAATCCTGCTGACGGTATTACACGGGCCTCTCTCTCTAAAACTGCTCCTGCTTTATATCTCTCCCACATTCCCAGTGATATGCTCCCGGATCAGGCCTCTGTGTTCCTGATCCTGAGTGGACATATTGTGAGACGCTCGGAGACAGAACAGTCCCAGCGAGCGTCCTCGGCTGAAATCCCGCCTTAGTCCAGCACAGGGCTCGGGCTGCCGGGCTTTCCTCAGATCTGCGGTGGATTGGGTTAAGTCTGGAGGAGCTGACCGCTCTGTCGCTGCCTGCTCCTACACTCCGGAATAACAGGAATTACTGGAAAGCCGCTCTTTGATTCGCTGAAGAATAATAAATGGTCTTTTATGTTGTACAGGTCGACCAAAGCTTATCAGATATTGCAGGATTGAATAAAAGCTTGGGTTTAAAGTAAGATTAACTTTCTTTTTCCATTTATTTCTCTGAATTGTGATAAATGCAAAGTTTATCCCTATTTCTGTTTGCTCTGATTTTAAGCACTTTCATATATACACTGCACATCAGGGTTTTTGTGATCCATGAACTCCTTAAAACTATATTCATTTTGCATATCTGTAACTTGAAACCTTCTCACTCCTGGACGAATGAGGAATTACCATAGCCTGTATAAAGAAGTGGACTAAGGGAGTGTGACGTCATCCATAGCGTTGAGCTCCAGTCAAATGAAGCTCATTCAGGCTGTGGTTATAAGGGCGAATTTGGAGCTGAGCTTCCAACCGCGAGTATAATAGCAACCAAAGAGCCAATCTGGAGTGAAGCTGCCCGAGCAACCTCGGAAAAGAAGGTGCCTGATTTGTCTCTTATCAATGTTCATATCTTGACTTATGGACACAATAGCGAAATAGAAATACCAGGATCATGTAGAGTGGGTTAATTATGAACACAAGACCAAAATGATGAGCCTGACAGCCGCAGTTACAGAGAGAGGGACGACAGTTTTCCAATGTAAAGATTAAGTCCCACTTGAGGTGCATTCTGCCATACTCACTAAAAAAATCATGTGTTGAGTTGACATTAATTACTTATGTCAGTTCTTTCCCATCTAATTCTTTAATGTTAATCCATTTCAAGTTAATCTGATCAAATGCATTCACCTCTGATAAAATATTTGATGAAAAAGGACGACATTATACTGTACATATATTTAGTCAGGATAAGACTTTCACCTGATAGCAAGAAGGTTCCGGGTTCAACTCCTGGGCCGCCCAAGCTTTTCCATATGGAGTTAGCATGTTTCTCTGTGTCTGGGTTGGTTTCCTCCAGGCAATCTGGTTTTCTCCCATAAACTCAAAAAATACGCAAGAGATCCAATCCCCCGGCTACGTCAAAGGACTA
>KN484604.1:19604-47091 GCA_000787095.1 Periophthalmodon schlosseri
ATCTTATAATGCATGTTTTGGGTGTAGTGCAAATGGGTACACTGGGACATTTCACACCCATTGTCCAGTGGAGCCAAAGTTTGGCTGGTTGGACAGGTACAACATCCGGCTTGAAATAATTGCCTATTGATTTTGAACAGTAGCCAATTCAAAACAATCTCTTTATCTCTTGAATGAACAGTTTTATGTGTATACGTCTTCTCTTCAATACTACGGCAGTTCACAGAGAAGCACTCAAACATGGCCGTCTGCCAGAGAAGGAGAAAAGATTAGCGCTTGTTGATTCTGCAATAATCCGCAGCCGCGTTATTACACTATCTGACATTCTGCATCTAATACAGAAGTCAAACCTGGATAGGGAGATGAATGCTGTGTGACGGGCTAAATTGATTAGTGTAGCACGGGGCCTGACTAATGCCTGAAAATGCATCCTGACACACTGGCAGTTCAGGTAGTAAGGTGGAATTTGCTGTAAGTATGCTGTAAAATTATTTGAAATTCTCTCTCTCTCTAGTTTTTTTGTAGCTTTGTATTTTGATATGCTGGAATGAACCATTTACCACCCAACAATTTTTAGCAAATCAAAGTTAAAGTGCATATGACAGGCTAGATTACTTATTTTACTAAAATATAGTTAACTCTATAACTAATAGTTCATTATGATTAAGATTTTACATTTACAGTTATTTATTTATTTAGAATTAGCTATTCTTTTTGTCACACAGGAGAGTTTGTTTACCTGCTTTACATGTTTCAGCTACTTCCTGTAGCTTTCCTCAGAAGCATCACGTGATGACGTAGTGTCTTGTAGACTGCTTTACTTGGGGGGCGTTACTTGGGGGGCGTTACTTGGGGGCGTTTTGTGGATCTTGATGGCTTCTCTGATCCAGCTGTGGTATTTGTTGCTGTCCTGGTAATGCCAGGGCCATCTGTGCTGAAAGCAACAAAGCGTACACCTTATCACACACGGAATGCAGTCCTGGAGAAGGCCCCAGACAGTAAGGGGTGTAAGTGTCCCCTACTGACTGGCAAAACCAAGCAAAGGAGCCTACAAGACACGTCACTACACCATGTGACGCTTCTGAGGAAGGCTACAGGAAGTGGCCGAAATTTGTAAAGCAGGTAAACAAACTTTTGTATTTGACAAAAAGAATAGCTAATTCTGAGTTTATAATGGACAATAACTTTTTTCCACGCTTGGGTCCTCTACCAGAGGCCTGGGAGCTTGAGGGTTCTGTGCAGTATCTTTGCTGTTCCTAATACTGCACTTTTCTGGACTGAGGTGTCTGATGTTTTTCCTGGGATCTGCTGTAGCCAAACCTCCAGTTTGGGGGTCACTGCCCCAAGTGCTCCGATGGCCACAGGCGCCACCAATGCCTTCCCCTTCCAACTTTTACCTAGCAACTATAATGTTAAACAACAGCCAAAACAGATTTTTTTCATGAGACTAATACAAATATATGCCACTTTTATTTTCATAGTAAAAGCCAAAAGTTAAATCTGTCAGCTGGACAAAAAGTTGTAGGAGTGAAGACATTTCCCTGCCCATCCAAGCCACTTGTGTCCACCAGTAATCTGACCACAACTGAAGAAGCTGCTTGGATTTAACTTTTGGCTTTTACTATGGATCAGACCTGGACAACTGAGGGATTACACAGACAGCCACTTTTATTTTCCTAAATGAATATTTAAAGTGCCAGGACAAACGTCTTCCTTGTGCATAAATTGTCCCTGCATTTTGGATGGAATTGTCCATGTTGATGTTTTAGAACTCATTGCTACTTCCTGTATTTTTGTACTTTTCTTCTCAACTTAACTGATATAATACAATGTACAATGCCACCAAACACAGTAATAACAAGAACATGAAAACCTCTTGTATGCACTTTAAAACATAAAACAAAAAGTCTATGTGCTTAATTTCCTACCTGTAAAGTGTATTTTCGTGACATCAACAAAAGCTTTCAACGATTCAGATGAAATACTCCAACCAATCAGAGTCTAGGATCAAGGTAGAGCTTGTAAAAGACATGAGTGACAGTTACTAGGGAGACGCGACAGGAAGTTCCATAAAAAGACGTGGTGGGTGTTGTGTTGCCAGATCACTAAGCTCCAACCTGTCTCATGAAGTTATTACTAAGCCTTTAAAACAGCACTTCAATGGATGTTCATGAACGCTGAGGATAAATCCACAGTGAAAGACTTATAGAAATGACTTTTATTTTCTAATTTAACAGGGCGCAGTGCACTGTACTGACATGACAGCATGGGGAAATAAAAAGGGTTGTAAAGTAAATGGTGGTAATAGTCATGTTATATCAGAATTTAAGTCAAATCGTGGCTAGCACACCATGGGTCAAACCTTCCAGCTAAATCCTGATCAAGATTAGCTCAAGATCTGGAGCTGGGTCCCACTGCTCCTGACAGGTTGTCCCAGCAGCATTGGAGGATGGGTCAAATGCAGAAGACAGTTTTCCCTATGGCCACAATAAAGTATATCTTAATCTTACTCTGGATTTGGCAGGTGGTAGGGCAGGTTGTTGGTTTAATCCCAGCTCTAGTACATATTGTTGTTGTGCAAGCCGCTTGAACCCAAGACACACGAGAACATACCTTGAAAATCTGTATATAATTCCTAGAAAATTATATTGGTATTTACTATGATTATGGGATTATGTTTAAATCTGCATCGGCCATGAAAAAACAGCTGACATTTACAGATAATTAGCATAGCCCAGCAGCATAAACGAGTCAGAAAGCACACCGATGTGGCATAAACATTTACTCATATTATATTTCCTGAATTTTGTAGTAATACCTGGCCCCTCTTCTTCCTGTCCATATGAGCTGGTGTGTGATTGAGCTGGGGCTGCAGATCCAAGCAGAGCAGTTGTGAGTACGGCCCACAGCACCTCCTGCATTAACTATTTAAGAGGCTGATAAAAGATGGCCGCCTCCTTCCTCGTAATCCAACCCCCCTCCGGCTCCGCGCGCTGGCGTTTACTCACCTGTCCTGAATGGAAGTGTGTGAGACTGCCTCGGTTTTTAGACATAGTGCAAAGAGTATGACTGACGAGGGGAAAATAACATTAAGTGCGTTTGAGTGTATGGAAAAGCAATATATTGTCGTAACGGCTGGGGGATCAAAGATGCAGACTCGGAGTAGAAATTGAACAGAGTTTATTACAAACAAAAAATGGCCGAGCTGGGTGTGGGAGCTGGTCGTAGGGAGCTGGATCGGAGGCTGAGGTGATAAGTGGGTCCAAAAAAACGGGATCACGGAGAATACACTGATGATCTGGCAATGTGCAGCCTCTTTGTACACCAGAGGTTGTAGGCTTGATTGCTGATTGGCTGCAGGTGAGTAGTGGGTGGTGCCAGAGTCTCCGCCCAGCTCCAGGCACAGACACAGAGGGGGGAGACAACATAGAAAAACAGGGAAAAACTCAAATCCTGACATATATAAACAAATGGCTATATACATATGGCTGTATCTAAAAAAAATCTAAAAAAAAGTGATGACATGATCCTCACTACTTGCCTAACCTTAACCTAAATATATTTTTGTTGTAGAAAAAAAAAAAACTCTAACCATAACCAAATTTAACCCATAACTTTAAATTGTGCTGTTGCTAATAATAAAGGACTTACTTCTCTGAGACCTGATTTTTGCCTCCATAAGGAAAGCAGGTCTCCATAATTGTGTGTACATATTTTAGTCCCCACATGGTGATAATACACACGCACACTTCACCTCCCTCAGCCCAATGCACCACAGCAGCAGAACCACCAGCCTCCTAAACCTATCCAATTCTCTTCACCATCAGTATTTACTATCTTCCTCAGATCCCCAACCGCTACCTGCAAACATCTAACCCCCAAACGTGATCTTCTCTATAAACCTTTCCCTCATTTGTCTTTTCTTGGCATTTGCTTGACTCTAGCTGACAGTTGGAGTGATTGACTGAGTATAGCCGGTGTTAATAAAGACGTCAGCTTGTGTTGTGTATGGTAGGGCGCGTGTATAGCTTTGCTTGTGGGAGGAGCAGGTTGTGGAGCAGAAGCCCTTGTTGGTTGATGCCTGACTTTTGTAATAACACTGGGAGATTGAGAGAGGTTCACCAGATCCATCAAGATGCATTGACATTTGGAGAAGGCGCAGCGCTGATGGGGTTATAATGAGAGAGGCTGTGCTATGTATGCAGCCAGCGCTAATGCTAAAGTGATGGTTTCAGATTTGTCTATACAGATTAATATTTGTGGAAGAAGAAGTGCTTAATTTTGTTGCTTAAGTAAAAATACAGATACAGAGGTAAAAAGTTGCTCAAAGTAAAATAAAAATTATCACATGAAAAAATCTAGTTATGTAAAAGTATTAAAGTATCTGTCTAAAAATGTACTTAAAGAGTAAAAAGTAAAAGTATTTCACACAAGTGTTGTCAATTTGTTAAAGTGTAAATGTAGTGATGTTGATTTAGAAATGATACATATTTGGGTTAACAGTAACAATACGAATCAATTTCTTAATTTTTTAAATGAAATTTGTGTATTTATTTTTGTTTGTTCAAAGCCGAAGATTTAACTCAAAAACTAACAGGATGTTACCATGAACATGGTCAAAATAACCCCTCAAATCAAATGAAAAGCACTTTTACTTTTCAGTCCAGTTCAAAAATATAGAGGAGTAAAAAGTACAGGTAGCTGTTCTCAAATGTAGTGAAGTAAAAGTAAAAAAGTGTCCACGTAAAATGTACTTAAATAAAGTACAGCTACCTAAACAGTCTACTTAAGTACAGGACTTTACTACTTGTACTTTGTTACCTTCCACCACTGTTGTCCAGATCAAGTGTTTGGTAGATTCTAAGATATCTGGAGGATTCAATATGGTGTATCATATTAGTGCAAATTAAAGATGCACTATGGAACTTTTCTGGAGGAGAGTAAATAAACTTCCTGTCACCACGGAGATGATATTGATTTGTCCAGAATGTTCCAGAGTATGGCATTAAACAAATTTATCTTGCAGGTGTTTTTATTGCTCAATAATATCTTGAAAGACAGGCATTCTTACTATGAGATCTGGTCTTGACATCTCACATAACCATGGAGATAGATACGTTTAATGTCATACTGTGGCACATTCCAGGCATCACACATTCCTAGGCAATTAATCTACCTGAAGACAAACGGGTGTCATACCTAGTGCACCCAGAAAAGTTACATATTACATCTTTAAGTATGGATTAAAAAAGTATATGGTAAATGGTCCCATTTTTATATAGCGCTTTTCCACCCACTCAAAGCCCTCACCCATTCATATACCAGTGTATGCAGACACTGGGGGCGAAGTGTCTTGCCCAAGGACACAATAACAGTATTCATTTGTGGGAGCTGGAATCGCAACGCCAACCTGTGGGTCAGCGGATCAGACCACTCAACCAATTATGTTAATGTTGAGGGTGGGATTCAAACCGCCAACCGTTGGATCAGTGGACAAATGTTCTACCAACTGAGGTACTGATATATAACACATATCATTATCTAACAAAGTGTATTGATTAAGTAGGAAAGATCTCTGGTACCCACTGTTGTTGTGTCCTTGAGCAACGCACTTTACCCCCATTGCATAGTGCCCCATATTACTGGAAAAGCACCTGGTGTAAAAAATAAAATAAAATAAATATGACTGTTGAATAAAAAAAAATATTATGTTGTCCTTTCTCCATTTTACTAGCTTATTTTTTTCCATTTTACTAGGTTATATTATGTCCCAGCAAATCATTTCAGATAAAAATAGAAAAAGTACATAAATCACATAGATCTAACACTGACCAGGTGAATAAGTACAATACACTACAGCGATACTTGAACCTGAACTCCAAACTGGACACCCTTACCAAAGCCAGGACTTTCACCTCGCTTACAGGACTTGTACAAAATACTGCCTTTCCCTTGACATCTTAACAACACCATAAAAATATATAGTCAGAAATATCCGTTTTACACAGTTGTTATGTCCAGTGCAGTGACCGTGTGTTTGGGCCGCTCTGGGTTTGTGTATAGTGCTGTGGTCGCGTGCAGTCAGCCTGGTCTCATTATGTGCTCCTGAGGGCGGCGGTGTCAGAGTGCTGGTCCCCACAGTGTAGTCCACTCCACTGTCTCTCTCACACACACACACACACACACACACACACACACACACACACACACTTATTATCAGGACACTTCCACTACCTCAGACCACACAAAGACATACGGCTGGACTCACAACTGGACACGACTCATACCACGGTTTAGTTAATTGTGTGTGAACTATAACTTTTATAGAATGGCATTAAACGTATCTATCTCCACAGCGACGCCTCCTGTCCAAATTTGAGGTCAGACCTGTGGAGAGGCGAACCTGCCCAGAGTAAGAATGTTATTTTATGAGAAACTAAAACTGCTACAATTTAATAAACGCAAGAAAGATACATTTAATGCTATACTGTGGGACTTTCTGGGCAACGCAATAACATCTCCATGGAGGAAACCAGGTGACAGACCCTCAACCGGAAAAGTTACCTAGTGCAACTTTAAAAGAGACATACAGTATTGTAGTTTATCTAATACTTTAACTTGCTGTTTATAGTTTTTCCTACACCTTACTTTGGTATTTCACATCAACATATGAAATTGTCTTAACTTTTCCACAAAGAGCCATCCCTTCCTGTTTGAATGCTTGGGTTTTTTGTATTGAAAGTAATATATATGGTAAAATTAGTTGTCTAGTGCCCTCTGGTGGTAAGTTTAGGGAGTGAATAATTTTGAAATGAGAAATTAGCAGCGTGGCTATTGTTAACATGAACCTAGGAGACAGATGCTTCGCGGGGCTGGTGAATATGTACGACCTCTTCCATTTCGATTCAGAAGTAAAATTTATCACTAAAACTTGTATAAATGAAACAAAAAACATGACTGGTTTTATATTTGTGTAAACCCGCTAAATGTCTGTCGTCTCATGCTGTGTTTGTAACTCCAAACAGAGACATTCCCAACAGCGTTCCTCACTCGTCTCTAAGCAGAATTCCTCGTGATTTCACCTGAGTTCATTTGGCTGATTTTATTCATGGCAGACTTCCTTTTATTCCTCCACTCTCCATAAACTCCGGTGTTATTGATCGTTACATTAGCGGTGAGTGCTGTTCATTAAGGTTAGCTGGCTCCTATTCTTTATAATGATGGCTGCATTAGCTCTATGCCTCACACCTGCACTGCACTGCTGTCAGATCAAAATGAACTCGTAGCATTTCGGTTTTAATTCTCTCTAAGTGCATTGTGCTGCGGAGGATTTTTAACATTTGGAAAGCGGTTTGACAAGACGCTGGCTCTCAGTCTGATAATCTGGCCTGGATGAATGGGAGCATGTACTAAGAATAGCACGAACACAACAAGCTAATGCATGTGAAATATATAGGCTAAATATGTTGGAATTGTATTATTATGAGTGAATCAGCTATCAGGCTTTGAATTACACTGAATTTGTATGGATGTTAAAGATGCACAATGCTTGTCTCCATGGAGATGTTACTCCTTTGCCTGGAATGTTCTACAGTATTAAAATTATGATACTTGCATTATTCATTAACAGTTAAAAATACCTTGAAAAACATGCATTCTTAGTATGAGCGGGTTCGCCTCTCTACAGATCTGACCTGTAACTTGACCTGGTAGCGCCATCTGCTTGTCTCCATGGAGATGTTCTTGCTTTGCCAGGAATGTTCCACAGTATGGCATTAAAAATATGTATCTTGCGTTATTCCATTACAGGTGTTTTAAAGGGTGAAAAAATACTTTGAAAAACATGCATTGTTAGTGTGAGCGGATTCGCCTCTTTACAGATCTGACCTGTAACTTGACCTGGTAGCATCATCTGCTCGTCTCCATGGAGATAGACAAGTGTAATGCTGTGCTGTGAAACATTCCAGACAAACCTGTAACATCTCCATGGAGACAAGCAGGTAGCGGACCCTCAAATTATATTCTGACCCTGACTAGATGTTTACAAACTATACTGTATACTATTACTACTACTACTACTACTATTACTACTACTACTATTGCGTTGCACTGATTGTGTTCGTGGTTACAATGGTGTTTTCATTTATCATGTTAAAGGTCCTATATCCATCCATCATGCTGCCTTACAGCGCAAATCGTTTCATTCAGTCTCATTTTATTTCACAAATAACTGCTTATACAAAACTGCATGGAGAACTTTCTGAACTAGCAGAAATAAAAGTCTACAGGGTATTTCAAAATCTCACATTTCAAATTCTGTTTTTCCCAAAGATCTGTTTACCAAAAAAGAAAGTTGCTCTGAAAATAAAAAAGTGTGTTTTGATTTGTGTGTGTGTGTGTGTGTGTATGTGTGTGTGTGTGTGTGTGTGTGTGTGTGTGTGTGTGTGTGTGTGTTGACATATAGTAAAACGTATCCATGGGGCCAGGGTAAGAGGTTATGCACTGACATCATTGTATTCCAAAATGCCCCTCATGGTTCTGCCTGTGGCTCTGAGGCACAACTCTGGACAGCACAACACACTAAATGTGTTTCTTTGATTTCTTTGGCCTAATTTTTGTACATGGAGCCATTTTTATTAGCAGATTAGCTTTACACGGCAAAATGGAAACTGGAAGTAATTTGCTGCTGTGACTGTGCAGAGCTTAGCGAGCTTGTTGGCTAATGGTAGGGAGATATAAATGACTATTAATATTATTAATTCATATTAATATATCATAAGCACACACACTCAGAAACATCTTATTTAAGACCTATTATGCAGAATCAACTTTTCAGAGCTTTTAACCATGTTATAGTTGTTCCCTCTCACCATTTACTCGCCCAAAGTTGTTTTTGGAGTGATTTGTGCATGTTTGCTACTCGCTGTCGGAGCTGGACTGTTGTGATGACATTAACGGCAACGTCAGCTCTCATTGGGCACCACCGTTTTCTAAGTGGATTTGTTTCTTTTATTAAGTAGTTTTAGATGAATATTGCAATTTAAAATGTGCAAATTATAAGATAATGATCCACAGGTGTCACAGATTATAACAATAAGACAGACACAAGCACAATATCTTTTAGTAGGTCTTTTTTAAAGAGAGAAAGGTTCAGTTCAACTGTGTCTGATCCCACACTCTGCCCCAGTGATAAAAGTGGATGTAGTCTGCAGTGTCCCTGTGGTTTAGTTACCTGTTAACTGGTTTTATACGGTTTGCTTGATTTTCTTGTTTTAGATGTCAGGGACAAACTAGACTTTTATATTTGTTATTAAACTGTAGCAGCTCTTTCACATTTTAGAAGTGTTTTGAACTTTTGAACTATTTTAGAAATCTCAGGATCAAGGATTCAAAGTTTTATCTGGTCTCAAAAAGTGCACCAAAATAAAAAATAAAAACTTAAATTAAATTAAATTGTATTTATATAGCACATTTAAAAACATCTTCAGCTGACCAAAGTGACACAAAAAGTCAACAAAAATACAGATCATACGATACATAGGCAAAGAACAATAAAACACCAAGATATCCTGTGTAGCTACTATTAAATGCCAGGGAGAAGAGCCGGGTTTTCAGTCTAGTCTTAAACTCCGTTAAAAACTGAGAGGATCTGAAAAAGCGCTGCCACAGAAAAAGCTCTATCACCTCTAGTTTTGAGCTTGGCTTTGGGTACAGTCAGCAGGAGCTGGTCAGCTGACCTCAGGCTGCAGTAACTCCCTCAAATAAAGAGGACCCATAGAGTGATTTAAACACAATCAATAACATGTTGAATTGCACCCGATCTAAAACAGGAGCCAGTGCAGGTTCCACAGCACAGGTCTGATGTGCTCTCTTAGTTTCTGTCAGCAGACGAGCTGCAGCGTTGAAACGATGAAACAAGACACATAAATAGTCCTTTTCTTACCCCTTTGCTTTACAGATTCCCATTACGTTACCTATGCGCTGCCCGTTCCCACCGTCGGCCCTAAGCGGGCAGGTGTCTGAGTAAAATAGAAGCTACTTGTCAGATTAGTGTTAATTCCACTGCGCCGCTGCCAAACCACCTCTGTATGACAAATCACTCAGCAGCATCTACGGGACAGGGATCGTTCCACACAGCACCGGAGCAACGCGAACTTTCTCTTGCCAAAATGTAATCAGTTTGGAATTTATTTAATCCTGGACTCACGGGGTGAATATAATACAGCTTTTCTTAATCATTGTGTCTCCAGCAGAGTTCAGTAGCATTCCAAGTCTGACAACACAAGGAAACTCGGCCAACGTGGAAGTGTGGACATAATCCGACCCAGATCCCGCTAAGACTGTTAAAACAAGACTACGGCTGCAGATTAACGTGAGTCCACCTTTCACTCCGACATGGAATACAATCTTATGATTATCTGTGGTGCAGGCTGGATATATGTATGTACTGTTGAATGTACTATACAGGGTTTTTTTTCAGAAGACGGCCGACTACGGTGTTTGATCAAATGCTTTTGGATTTCTCAGCAACAGGGCAGTATGGTTTTTAGCGGCACTAACTAGCTAACGGATACATCCTGTTGAAGGAATTTAAACATGACTTGAACAAGTTGGGTGGCAATCGTTACATTTACATGCACCTCAGAAAAACAAGCGGATAACTGCTTTAACGCTTTATTCTAACCTCTCAGACCCAGTAACACACCTGAAGTTGGTACGTGCCCTGCCCACTGCATGTAACAACCATAGACTGTCTAAAGAAGTGGACTACGGGAGTGTGGCGTCACCCGTAGTGTCCGGCTCCAGTCAAATCAACCTTGCCGAGGCTAGCGGCTATAGGGGTGAATTTGGAGTGGAGTTCCATATCTGGAATTCCGACCACGAGTATCATAGCAACCAAAGAGCTAATCCAGAGCTGATGAAGGTAACACCCCTTCCCGCTCGCTGGTTTAGCACGGAGCGGCCGCTTATATCATATTCTTGATTTAAGACACAATAGCAAAATCATGTAGAGCGGGTTAATACGAACATTTTAAGACCAAAATGATGAGGCTCGCTGCAGCAGTTACAGAGAGAGAGACAACAATTTTTCAGTGTGAATTGGATTTGAGTCGATAGAGCCGGAAGCGCACCCATGATCACTTCCTATTTGGAACACGGCAGGTTAGCGATGTCCATTTATATATACAGTCTATAGTAACAACGCAGTTCGATCATGCTACAAGCAGACTAGGAGAGGTGTTCAACTGCATGGGGTAAGAAACAGTCAGGAAGTTGTTAGCTACGTGTTTGGACGTGTACTCACTCATTTTAGATCAGCAGCAGTGACAACTACTCCGTTCCCTCCAGCACGGATTAGCTTGTGTTGTTTCATTGTTTTAGTCTGCTTTGTTAAAGTGAAAGTAAAAACTACCAGAGCTTCAGTGCGTTTGCGTTGAGGAGAGCGAGCTCAGTTTCGACTGTTTCAGGGGAGCGAAAGTGGCTTAGTGGTTAGAGCTTCCCAAACTTAGCCTCTGAGAAATGAAAAAAAGTTTAAGTGCCAATACATATATAATCAGGTATATTGTTTTTGAAAAGGATTTGAATTGGATCTAATTTCACTAAATATGCTGTTTTCAATTAAACACTAGATTAAATGCAGACAGTGTCTTATGCTTTTTTAAGTTTTATCTTGAAATCATCTTGCGACCCGCCCCCCAACACTGAATATCGTGCGTGAGTGGTTGGTGCTGATCTTAGAGTCTATCTTACCACTATATTGACCCGCTGTAGTGCCTCAAGAAGCTTGTCACATTTGTAAAGTGCATTATAAAGTAGCCATAACTTCAGGTTTACTGTGAAATAATATCTACTCTTACGTTAGCACCCAGGGACCCCCTCGTGAGAGCAAAGACCAGAAGAAGTCCTTGTTGTACACAGTGAGACTAGCCATTTATCTGTTTGCCCTGGAACCTACACCCCCTCTCCCCCTCTCCTCATCCCCCTCTCCTCATCCCCCTCTCCCCTCTCCTACCCCTCACCCCTAAAGCCCTTCCTGCTCCGAAATCTGGATTATGTCTCCTCTGGGGCCGCCGAGTCTCTAAACCCCAATTACTGTGCGACCACTTGATTTATGGGTTTATTTTTAATGACACATTAAAATGCAATTAGCATCTGTATCCAGAACAAACTGTGTGTGCTCGCTGAAGGACTTTGAGGGGAAAAATGATGCAGGCCGCAGCTCTCAGACCACGAGTTTAGACGAGCAGTGCCTCTCCTAATGAGACTCTATTAAAGCTACATATATTGACTTTCCTTAATGGCACAGTAGACAGGCCCCTCGGCAGCAGCTTACATTGGGCTATGTTTTAAGTGTATAAGGGGGTATCTAGTAGTCCATATTCTGTCCCATTAAAGTGGCACTGTGTAACTTTTCTGATGGAGAGTCTGCCACCTGCTTGGAATACGCCACAGTAAAGCCCACTACACACTACAGGATTTTTCAGTCGTAAACGATTTTTAAAGCGCAGACACAAAGAGAATCATATGAGATTTTAAACCTCTGAACACAAAGACTGCAGAGGGATATGGCAGTGAAGAGACCGCACACCACAAGCTAAAAGTTGTGAGCTCACCTTGTGTCAGCAGTTTCAAAAGTGTTCAAAAGATCAGATCATGGCACTTCTAGGTTAGATTCAAGTCAAAACGGTGTTATTATTATTTGTGAAATGTGGTGCAGTAGTTCAGATAAATGCTTTCAGTGCACAGAATCCTGGCGATAACTTACACAGGAAGTAGAATCACTATCGCTAATCTGTAGCAGCTTCTCCACGTTCCTCACTGTGTGGATTTATGTAAACAGAACCAAGTGAGGATCGACTCTGGCTTTTTTACTTTTTGAACAAGCTTCAAACTGGATTAATAGCTCTGTTTTGTGGACCGTGAGCCAAATTCTAATGGATAATATGGATGAGAATGCTGCAGTTTAACAACTTTACGAGAGGTGAGTAAAAAGTCATCTCATTATTGTCTAACTGAGCTGTAAATAAGTAAATAAATGGGCATTGCGACTAATGCTATGAACTAATTTTCCTACCAGAATAGCCCTCTTTAACCTGATGCGTTTTTAATCACAATATTGGTTGAAAGACAAGTGAAAATTGTTTGCGATAGAGTTTACCTGACTATTATGGGATGGCAACTACAGCTTCACTTTTTGATGCGTGATAGAATTACTCATCGTGCAGACTTTTCTCTCACACCCTCATATGTACCGCAGGCATGTTTAAAAAATCTAAAATCTGTCTGCCCCTGTTTCTGTTCTTTATGATAGCTCTGACTTTGCTCTGTCTTTAAATTCTCCCCCACCGCCTCACGCTGCACAGAGGGCCTGACAGCTTAACCCGCACATGACCCAGGTGAGCGCGCTTTGACTGACAACCTCCTCACAAGCACTGGATCAAAGCCAGGGGTACAAAGCATCTGGAGTCCGAGCGCGGTGCGGCGGGGAGAGAGCGGCCAATCAGAATGCAGATCAGGTCGGCGAGTGGGAGGAGAGGGGGAGGGGGAGGGAGACTCAAAGGGCACTATTAGATAAATTACATTTGTACAAGTTTGTCAATACGCTCTTCTTGGCAGTAAAAAGAAGCGTACTCTGTGCGATAATGTGTTGCCATAGCGAAGTCTGGCAGGACGGCAGGTTTATTTGAATGTTTTATAGAAGTCAAATCATTTACATGATGGGTATTTTAATGTGATCCACGATGAGATGTTCGCTAAACCAACAATTTGTCACGCCTATAAATACACAAATATATGGCCCTTTAAAGTGGAACTAAACGCCAAATTCGCATCTATTTTTGGGAACTTTAGTTCAAACTAGGTCCATTTGCAGCTTAAATCTAAGTGTGTGCTGCCGTCAGTGGCCTCTGCAATTTCAAGTAGTTGGTGACATCACACAGGACTGCCCTGATTACAGCCAGATGTTACTGATTACAAACATCTGGCTGTAGGGGCGGAGTTTGAAGTGTGGATACCTGTTAGACCAATCACACTCTCTTATACCTCCAGACCCTGAGTAAAATCGAACATACATGTAGTAAGTAAATGAATAGAGAGATGAATGTGTACTATGTAACTGCTGGGTCCCCCACCTGCTTGTCTCAGATGCTTTGCCTAGAATGTTCCCCAGTATGGAATTAAACTTAAATAACTCTACGGATAAAAGCAGACGATGCCACCAAGCCAAGTTACAGGTCAGATCTGAGAAGAGGCAAGCCCGCTCACAGTTAAAATGCATGTTTTTAGGTGTGTTTTATTGCTCAAAAATAACAAGCATTCTCACTGTGTAACTGAATAAATGCAGTTTGTTTTTAAAATTTAAATTTGTTTAGCTAAAAAATACTTGGTCACCTGCTTGTGTCATTTAGATAGATAAGTGTGTAATGCCATACTGGGTAACATTCCAATATTAACATCTCCATGGAGACGAGCAGGTGGTAGCCTGGTTGTTCACCAGAAAAGTAACATTTGCGCATTTTAAAGATACCAGCTCTGGTTTGTTTATGTATGTTTATGCAAATGTATTTTGTTCATTTTAAGTTGTATAGTTCTATGCTGTGTAAATATTGACCATCTCTACGATTTGAAAATAATGCACACCCACATACACATGCTCCACCTGCGCTCCACCGCTCCATCCTGTTATCTGCTCTGCTGTTTACTCTGTCAGCAGAATGTCAAAGTCACCACGACTCCTCTCTCCCATCCCACAAATATTCTAAATGAGCCTAATATTTGGAGAAGTCCTCGCTCGGATCCCCCTTCTATCAATCACGCAGATTACCCCTCACCTTGCAATATTTATGATAATGCACCCAAAGGCGACGCTGTTAATTGCACCCATCCCTCAGCCCCGTGAAGGTGCTGCGTTCAAAGGTGGGCAGAAAACTGGGTAATGTCCATCCATCAGTACCAGCCTGTGAGAAGCCCCTGATGAATGATGCGTTTAGGGACCATTATTTCTGTTGTTTTTACCGGCACACTGCTGACTCCACTGACACACCTCACTATGCATTTGGGCTTGTCCAACTAGAACTAATTCTTTTTGATGTCCCCTGCAATGAATTATTCTGGGTATTACAAAGTTCCAAGGGTAGACGTGCTGATTAAATGCTCATCAGCTGATTGGCAGAGTGAAGGACAGTTAGTACAAGTAAAACTGGAGTACTTTTCAGACACCGTGTTTGTACTTCTACTTAAATGATATATTCTACAGCGTAAGTCCTCTTACTTGAGTAAACGTTTTGGTTACTCTTCCCAATGTACGTCAAGTGACAAAAGCGTTACGTTGACAATACCAATTATTTGTACATTTGTGTTTCTAGCGCTGCTCCTTCAGATAGGGCTATAATTTTTGTGGTCTATCCTTTGAAAATATTGTGTATTTTTTATGTTCTGTTATTCGAATTACATCAACTTCAAAATATGTCAGATGTTGCACCCAGTTACCATTGGAATTATACTTGAATAGTCCCCCCCATCAATATTTTTTACTCCAACTTAAGTCATTTCTTGAACCACTACTTTGTACTACTTGCGTAATATTATTTTGAAGTAACGATACTTTTGGTTGAGTTCAGTTTTTTGCTTCTCTACCCATTTCTGTGGATTTGCGTCTAAAGGGAAAGAAATCCTATATACAAACTATGGAATAATACAAAAATGTCACTAATGACTACAGGGATTTTGTCTTATCTCTTTTATCTTTATGAATTTATTTATTTCGCTTGGAAATGGACAAGGCCTTGGAGCACATCCTTGTTTTATTCTACTGCAGACATGAGAAGAGAGTGGGGACAATTGTAAACCCCACTTACTCTGCGTGTAGAAGAAAAACCAGATGTAAAGTTCTTCTGTCTCATCATCGCATGCTGGGAGGGCATCTGGCACGAACCCAGCTCCGTGTGCGTAGTTTGAAAAGTTTGCCACACAGACATAGAGTTTTGCGCTCGGCTGTGTTCTGCGGAGCCCCTCTGCTGCAGATGTGCCACCACCTGACAGCTGCAGACTGCAATACGAGGCGCCATGGCAACCATCACTCTCCCACAATTACATCTGAATCTGATCTGAAGGTTAATTTGGTAATCAGTGAACGTGATCATGTGAGCTGCAGTAATCTGGGACAGCCACACACGTTTATCATGGGCTCATAAAACAAGTTTGAAAATGACATCAACTGACTTTGTATTACAGAGTTATACTGGGGCCACATAAGGCTCTGAATGTTTCTGTATAGTGGAAGGATTTCTGTTCTTTGTGGTGCACTTCCGGGTAAGCGGGAATTCCATTCATTTCAATGGAAAATTTTTGAAAAGTTTTGTCACTAACGCATGAAATGAAATGAAAGTGTGGTTTATTTGTGCACCAACAAGTCAACACTGCGGCATTTCTCTGTGAGGCCTTAAAACGGCTTTGTGGTTCCTATAGAACTTATTTGCTGTCAAGACCGAGAGCCCCAATGCAAAATAAAACAACCACAATGATGATGACGCCGCCCACGGTAACTTCCGGAATATGAGGAATAGCTCATATTTAAAAGCTTGACGAACGCCTTTCTTTTTTGAACTAGTGTTGTCACAATACTAACATTTTAAACTCTTTCAGTGACAATGACATGAAATAATAGGACTGTTTTATGTGACAGTGTGGTCTGATAAAGCACAACATCATTCTAAAACTGTTCAGGGAAAAAATAAAATATTGTCCTGTTTTGTTTTTTTTTTTTGTTTTATTTTTGGTGCTTAAATAAGTATCTAGTTTCGATACTACGTTTATTTGGCCTGACCAGTCAGTCCCTCTTACATTCTGTTGGGATAACAGGAGAGCACAAGGGCAGCATTTCATTTAGAGCAAAATATATAACTTCTTTTACTTGAGATAAATAACAGTTTAGTCCTTCCCTTGTTTTTTCTGCAGAAAGAAAGAAAAGAAAGAAATCTGCCATGTTTGTCTTGACATGTATATGCCATGCTTTTCTCTGATTGGTTAATCTGCCTATAAATTACAAAATTACATTATTTGGTCTGATTAAGTGGGACAGTAAGGTTCCAGACCATAGACTGTATAAAGAAGTGGACTATATGAGTGTGTTGTCACCCATAGCGTTTGGCTCCAGTCAAATGAAGCTCATCGAGACTAGAGCAGTTATAGCGGCAAATTTGGAGTTGAGTTCCATATTTGGAATTCTGACCGCAAGTATCATATCAACTAAAGAGCCAATACGGAGCCAATCCCACTCCCACCGCTGGGTTAGCAGCACGATCAATCAAACCTGTTGCCAACGGTAGCGGGAGCAACCTCAGGAAAGAAGGCGCCTGATTTGTCTCTTATTAATGTCCATATCTTGATTTACGGACAAAATGGCGAACTAAAAACATCAGGATCATGTAGAGCGGGTTAATATGAACATTTTAAGACCAAAATGATGAGCCTGACAGCAGCAGTTACGAGAGAGGGGTGACAGTTTTTCAGTATAAAGAGAATCGGAGCCAGAATCGATGGAGCCAGACGCGCGCCCATGCTCACTTCATATTAGCTCCTGTATGTCCATTTATATATACAGTCTATGATAGAGGTGGATATGTGACTTTCTTCTTTTAACACAAAATTCCATGACGTGTATGTTTTATCAGACTCCACTTTCTGTTGTCTTTGCACACTTTGGTCAGCTGTGGTTGTTTTAAATGTGCTTTATAAATAAACTTGACGTGACATACAGATCTAATCCTGGCTTACACCTCAGTGTTCTAGCAGAGAGAGGAGCATATGCACAGATGTGAGTGGGAGGGGCAGTGTTTTTGTTCCCTGTACCTGTCTGACCTTATACAACAACAGCATTACAGCTCCTGCATCTCTCTGAGCACGTTTACATTCTGTGGCCTACACCGGGGGCATTATGGGACATGTAGTCTATACATCACACTGAAGGACACATTTATATGAGACAACAGTAGAAAGAAGAAGTTAGTGAGTGAGTGAGTTAGCTGACAATTTGGTATTTTTTGATATTTATATGTAAAAAGGCAGTGGTATGATCAAAACATATTTAACAAGGACACAGAAAAATCCTTGCCCAAAAAAAACAAAGTAACAAAGGAAAAAGACCATGGTGAGCCGGCCAGCGTAAAGTAAGTATAGGGTTGGCCTGCAAGTTGTCGCTGCCCTAACGAGAAAACAACACATAAACTATCCCTACTACTATTCTATACTATTCCTGGCAGCGCCAGGCTCAGAGCGCGTGGCATGACGTGCTCCTGGGCACGAAACAAAAAGCTAACAAAAACAAACTATGAAAATACTACTTTACTACATATATACAAAAAAATAAAATAGGCAAAAATTCTAAATCAACTAATGACTAATTAGAAATAACAAAAATATACAAGACTACGCAAAAAAAAAAAAAAATACAGAGGAAGTGCCCTAACCCTAACAGGCAGATTAAACTCATGATTCACATTCAATACATTGTTTCCTAGTACTGCATATATTATCTGCATAGACAGTTGGTTTTGCATGAACTCCCCCTGCAGGTGTAGTCTTGCGAGTGCAGTTTGGCTCAGATACATAGAGATACGTAATCGTTTTGAGAGCTTTTGCCACGCCCCCTTTTTAGTTGCCTCGTCGATCAAGACTTTAGTCGAACAAGAATGTCTTTAGTCGACTTCAGTCCTGATAATACGTCCTCTCCTCCAGCGACGCCTCTGTCCAAACAAACAGCCGTCTCACATTGCAGTCTGGATCTGAAGGGCACGGCAAAGTGAGGGAGCCGCTGCCTGATGCCATCCACAGCCACTCTCCTCTCCCCGGACCACCGGGGCCCCAGGGTGAGACAGGCCCAGATCGGATCGATGCGGCCCCATTAGAGACCCCCTCCCCGGGCCTGGCTTCTCGGCATTGAGCGGCCTCCCTCTGGATCCACAGGCTGGAGGTGGAAACAGCTGGTATTTTCACCGCCAGTCCTGTACCACCAGCACCACACGTCCTTCAAATGTTGCTCTTTTCTGTTTGGGAAGCGTAGGGGATTTGGAGTAAAGATTTGAAGTTTTATTACATGTTTTGACTTGCACAAATACGTTGGTACGTTTTACTGTCTAGTCTACTAATGTTCAAATCCAGGCTCAAAATGGTTCTGTTTAGTTGGGCGTATGTGTGAAAGGAGTTTAATTTTAAAAGGTCTATGGTCACTTTTGTATAAAGCTTTTCCAACTCCAACACACTCAAAGGAACCGCTCCCTCAGTCACACACCCAGTGCACGCAGACTCTGGGGGCGAGGTGGGTCAAGTGTCTTGCCAAGGGATGCAACGACAGTATTCATCTGTGGGAGCTGGAATCACAGTGTCAACCCGTGGGTCAGTGGATCTGACCCCTACAATGATGTTTATGTCGAGAGAGGGATTCGAACTGCCAACCCTTGGATCAGAGAACAAACACATTTTGTATGACTTTGTTGTATTGTGATTTTAATGCACTTCAAATGACTTGCCTTGCCTTTTTTTTCTGTGTATTGGAGCAAAATGTATCTTGCCCCAGTGTAGATGTGTTGTATAATCTAAATATGTCAACTGTAAACGTCACCATCTAATTATAAAGTTTTTTTGTCTGTAATCAGGAAAGCGTGTGGTTAGCATGCTAGTTGTCAGCATTACCGTAATGGCAAAACTCCGCTCTGGCCTCTGGAAGATGTGAAAAACGCTTATAAACTAATCTCTGTGAATAATTAGAATGCTCAGAATACATAAGGTAAGTGGGGAATAACTTTGGGCCACTGCAGACTGTTTAAAATGAGCTAGTTCTGTTTTAGTTCAGCGCCTTTAATCATTTTTAAAAACAATATTTATTTGACCGCTTTAGAACGTCGATAGATCACAGAAATCACATTACTGTATTTGTTGAATAGTTTTGCAGCTGTGTTGGTTGTTTGCTGTCTCCCATGTATCAGCTGTGTGCAGTGTAACACATTTAGATGAGGAATTGGTGACTTGTGGCTGATTTAGGCACAAACTTTCCCACATTATCTGCAAATGTTTCTAAGACAAAAAGAGGAGGAGACAGATGCTCCCCGTTGCTGTTTGCCTGATGAAGATGTGAGCAGTCTGATGCCTCCTGAGGGGACAGGAGACGGGTGTGAGGAAGAGGAGGCCGCCGGGAGCCTTCATCTGTTCACACGTGTCAATCACTGATGTGGAGATATGCATGTGTTTGACTGCTGCACAGACACTGGACTGTTCAAGGCTCCAAGGACCAGAGACTGGGTCTAGGTTATATAGGTGCATATTTAGAAGCACGATGCTGTTGATTCCTAACCATAGATTGTATATCTAAATAGACATAGCTAACCTGCTAGCCGCCACGTTGCTATGATACTCACGGTCGGAATTCCAAATACGAAAACTGGCTCCAAATTCGCCCCTATAACTTCTAGCCTCGATGAGCTTCATTTGACTGGAGCCGAACGCTCTGGGTGACGTCACACTCACTTAGTCCACTTCTTTATACAGTCTATGGTCACACCACCGCTTCACACGTTTTCATTAAATCCATGTTTGGTCGCTTTGGTAATCCGCCGTCCAATCAAACGGCCCCATTCTGGTAATCAGGGCCCATAATTGAGTTTGCGGAGAGGAGCCGCTCGTACGGGGGCCACACTGGGGGGACTGCGCTTGTTCAGCTCATTTCAACAGAATGACAGTGATCCAAAACCACCAAGACAACAACGGTGCACCTACCTAAACGTTTGGTCCAATCAAATGAAAAGTGACACGCGCAGGAAGAGGGGTGGGTCTGGTAGTCTCAGAGGTGAGGGAGGGGTGACTGTGGGGGGGCAAAGATAATGAATGTACTATGGCAGTTTATGAGAGCGTCCTGTTGGGTTGTGTTGTCAAGTGTCAGACCGTTGAGGAACTTTGTCTCTTTCAAAAGTTATTAAAAGTACATTTGCGGTTCTGGTTTTCTGAAAAGTTGTGAGAGCAGAATGACAAAATATCACAGCATTCAACAGCATGACACTAACTCGGCTCTGTTTCAGCTTTTTTCTAGTGTTTTGCATTAAACTATAACATATGAAAGCCCATTATTTTGCATTTTGTTCACTGTAAAACTGGTCTTAAACAGCTTAATAATTAAAATGGGACGACTGACTTAAAAAGCCCCGCCTCCTCATAGTGGCACTTCACTGTAGCATTTTTATTGTTGAAAAATGGCTACAATTCTATTCTAACCTTACATGCATGAGTTGGAGTCTGAATGTTTAATTGCTAATAAGTACAGAGCAGTGGGCGGGGATAAGGGGTAGGTGAAAACAGGAATTTTCTGAGCACTCAAACTTTGAATGCAGGATGATACAAAATTACACAAAAGCATGAAATCAGTTGAAGCTAATGATGAGGAAACAATGTTGCTCAAAGGCGCTGCACCTGATTTCTTAAAAACATGAAAAACTGAATAACTAGTTAATTTTAAACAGTTTGCAGTGGTCCAAAGTTAGTTCTCACTCACCTTATGCATTCTGAGCATCCTAATTATTCACTGCGATGACTTTAATAACTTTCAGAGACAAGGGCTAGTTTTGGCGTCACTGTAAAGCTAACAACAACTAGCTAACACGAGCGCACTTCCTGATTCTCACAATAAAACTCTTTATAATTAGATGTATTCAGGACACAGCGGCCTTGTTTTTACCTCAAGAGCTGCTTATACAATATATATATGTACTGGGGCAAGACAGATTTTGCTCAAACACACGGAAAACTTAAAAGCCAATTTTGCATAATATGTCCCTTTAATAACAATGAGAAATTCTTTAGAGGTCCTGTGTTACGCAAAATGGGCTCTTGTTAGCTTTAAACCATGTCAGAATATCGTTGGCGATTTCCAGGGCTAAAATCATCCAAATGATTCTAGTAAAGATGTATGGAGTTTAAAAACACAGTGGAGCACTTCCTGTATTGAGTAGTTTCCGTTTGAGAGAAGAACTCAGCCTAAATATGCAGTGTTTGTGTGTTAAACATGTGTGAACGAAACAAAACACAACTCCAGGTCTGTTTGCGATGAGGAAACGACATCATAACATAGATCAGAAGACAGCGTGACATGGGCCCTTTAAGATCGTCCCAAAAACAACGTTGTCTTATGCACTGGCCTTGGTCAAAGAGGGCGGTTTGTCCCTGCGTCTGCCCCGTCTCTGCTTCACCGGTGGGGGATATATTTGGGACGGCGCTGGAGCTGAGGCAGGTGTTTTAAATTCTGGAGCTTTCTGTGGCCAGCCCAGAGCCATGTGTCACTGTCACATGCTTTATCTGTCAGCAGCTCTGTGTGCAGACAGCCAGGGGCCCCGGGGGACACTTTGGTCTGGGGTCCCTGATGTCAGCCTGTGGCAGCTGAGGACGCATCACATCTCTGTTAGCCGCTCTGTGTCACAAACCTAAACATTAACCTGCTGCTCACTGCGCTGTTAGCATCTGTGCTAGACCGGACCGAACCCCACCCATGGGCCCCTGACGATTCTGCACCCACCTAAGCAATGCCGCATCCATCTGGGATCTATTGCATCCTCCTGGACCAATCTGCACCCACTTGGGAGTCTGGTTCGAAAAATGAGCAATGTGGATGTAATCTTTTATTTTTGTTGTATGTATGTGCCTGTTGCCCAAAGCTAATTGCGAGTTAATGAAACACTGTTCACTTGCATTAGCTCTAAACATATTCTGATCCTCACTATTTCATTAGGCACTGCCAGACTGTAAAAACACTCACCACCAGCTCACGGGGTTTCAAGTTAAAACCACTGTGAATGTAAAGGTTAAGGTGCATTCTATAGTCCCCCATAGGGAAATTTGTCCTCTGCATTTGACTCATCCTTCAGTGCCACTGGGGCAACCTGTCAGAAGCAGTGGGGACCATCTCCAGATCTTGAGCTAGTCTTGGTCAGGTCCACCTTAGCTGTAGGATTTTACCTATGTGCATGTGACTTTAAAGCGCCCATATTACGCAGTTTTCTGATCTATGTTATAATGTTGTTTCCTCGTCACAAACAGACCTGGAGTTGTGTTTTGTTTCGTTCACACGTTTAACACACAAACACTGCATATTTAGGCTGAGTTCTTCTCTTAGACTGAAAACACTCTGTTCCATCTTGTGATGTCACGTGGTAATACAGGAAGTGCTCCACTGTATTTTTAACCCTGGAGAACCCACGGGGTCAAATTTGGCCGCAGTTAATTGCTGCTACCCAAAATGAATAAACAAAAAAAAAAGTCAAATTTAACTTCAAAAGCCCAGAGTGCCACTTCTAGCCCCTGCATAGAGACACCTAGTGGATGAATACTGAACTAAAATGAGCCAGAGTGGTAGTAATTTTGGCCTTGTGTTCCATTGTCTTGTTTCCATTGGCCAAAGTGTGTTTGTACATTTGAAATTCAGTTCTAACATGCAACAAATAAAGCAAAAAAGAACATTGTCTCATGTCTCATTGTATCTGTGTGGTTGACTGATTATTTTCCTAAATTTAAAATAGTTTGCATTGACAGTGTTTGTTATTGTGATTCTTTGAAATGATACGCCTAAAGCCCAATGGGTCAAATTTGGCCCTGATCCTAAATTAGGGAATAAAGGGTTAAAATTAAAATAGTGGATATTTCAGCCCTGGAATAGCCAATCTCTACTGAACAAAACGTTCAGTAGATGACATCACAAGGTGGAACAGAGCATTTTGAGCTTTGGAGATGTAAACAGACTAGTAATAAAGGATTACTCAAACATGTGTGAATGAAACAAAACACAACCCCTGGTATGTTTTTGTGGAAATAACAGCATTCTAACATGGCTTAAACTCACAAGAGTCAATTTTGCGTAATATAGGACCTTTAAATAAGGTTAATGTGCACTTTATTGTCCCCGTAGTGCAATTTGTCACCTGCAATGTATCTGACCCATCTCCATCCTTCAGTGTGTTAAAGACAGATTAAACTCACTATCCACATCAATAAATCCAGCACCTTACCTCAGTTTTTTATTTTTTGGAGGTAGGGAAAAAAAAAATCGTACTGACTAGAACCTTAGGGAGCCATAGGGAGAGCTGCCAAATCCACACAAAAGGCTATAGTACCTGCCAGGAATCAAACTTGGGATCTTATTGCTGTGAGGCGAGTCTTACCCTCTGCACCACCATGCTTTCCTTGGATTTTTTCCAGAAATCTGAGCACCTGAAGACCTGGAACACAACATAAGCGCTAGTACTTCCTCGCAAACACCATTACAAGCATTCTATTATTACAATTACACCGTTATGGCCCAAGTCTACGCTATCGTGCGGTTTATAATGATTTGCTTTAAAATGAACAAAAATTACCAACAACTCGAGAACAATAGAAATTTGCTCAAAACACATACGGCAAATGGTTGTAATTCCTCAGTGTGGGATGCAGTTAGCAGTTAGCAGTTAGCCGTTAGCGGTGAAATTCACACTCCCGCCCAGATCACCACTAAACCGCTACCCGCTGAGCCCACTGTAATTCAGGCTGTACAAAGTGTCCGCCGTTGTTCATTTAGCAGCTCAGGGAAGACTAGCATGCAGCACTAAAAGGCACGTTATTGAAGCTACATTAGCGCTCTCCCCCTCCATTCCGCGAGCGCATTACCTAGCGCACTTTTCAATTAGCTGGGAGAATTTGTGTCCACCTCTTTGAGATTAGATTCTAAATGAGGAGCATGTTGTGCCATTAATTATCACCGCTCTTGTTTGGTCGGCGAGGCTCTTTAAATGAAAAGAATAAGCTCACAAAGCAAGAGAAAAGGGGATGGTAATGTGTCGGGATCTAAGGGGACCGCTGGGAGTGCAGGCAGGCCCGGTCATTAGCTGATTCACAAGAGAATTATGATGGTTAAACACCCGCTGTCCATCATGACCATGGCCTTACATCAATGCAGTTTGATTAGGCTAAAGGTTGGAATAGAAAGTCGTCTATTACAAATATAGGAGCCGCTGTGTTACACTGGGAAGTTTTTGCCCATGTACTGAATGATCATCAGTTCAAATCTTCAGTCACAGTGCAAGATGAGTAATTAATGACATTAAATAAAAGAACATATTAAACAAACCATGCGACTAACTGCCAATATTAAAGGCACTGTACCAGATTTTTACTGCGTTAAAAAACATTAAAAAAACAGAACTAGTTCATTTTAAACGGTTTGCAGTGATCCAAAGCTATTCCTCTATTCCGCTATTGCTTATACAATATATATCTGTACTGGGGCAAGAAAACATTTGCTCAAATACATTAGATCAAATTATTTGACTGGTTTGAGCCAAGATTAGTGCTGATCTAGACATGGTTTGGTTCTGTTTCGTTCTGGTCTGGTCCAGTTTTAATTCTAGTTTAGTCCTCATTTTGATATGGTGTGTGAAGTGTGAACGCAGCCTAAGTTATAATCATTTTTTCTACTATAAAACAGAGCCAAACAGAACGGTTAATATCCCTGAAGCCTGTTGTCATTTCGCTCACCATCACAGACATTAGCTGCACTATAGTCTAATAAACCACAAAGCACAGTTCACACCACCGCTTCACACGTTTTCATTAAATCCATGTTTGGTCGCTTTGGTAATCCGCCGTCCAATCAAACGGCCCCATTCTGGTAATCAGGGCCCATAATTGAGTTTGCGGAGAGGAGCCGCTCGTACGGGGGCCACACTGGGGGGACTGCGCTTGTTCAGCTCATTTCAACAGAATGACAGTGATCCAAAACCACCAAGACAACAACGGTGCACCTACCTAAACGTTTGGTCCAATCAAATGAAAAGTGACACGCGCAGGAAGAGGGGTGGGTCTGGTAGTCTCAGAGGTGAGGGAGGGGTGACTGTGGGGGGGCAAAGATAATGAATGTACTATGGCAGTTTATGAGAGCGTCCTGTTGGGTTGTGTTGTCAAGTGTCAGACCGTTGAGGAACTTTGTCTCTTTCAAAAGTTATTAAAAGTACATTTGCGGTTCTGTTTTTCTGAAAAGTTGTGAGAGTGTTTGATGGTTCTTTTTTTTCAAATGGTGTGAAAAATTACTAAATGTCACACTTGCAATTCAACAGCATGACACTAACTCGGCTCTGTTTCAGCACCATGGACAGCGCTGTCGCTAACACAAAAACAGGAGGGGAAAAGCACATGGGTTGTGAATGTCAAGATCTTCTCTTAAAGTTTGAGAAACACTTGCTGAAACTAGATGAAAAATGTATTAATTAATAAAGACATGTGTAATCCCCCAGTCACTGTGAGCTCCAGCTCAAAAGAAAATTGAATTCTGTCAACTGTTTGAGTGAATACATTTCGCCACTCATCCATTTAGCTCACCAAAAATTAAGCTAACTTTAGTTACCAAATAACGGGGGGGGGGGGGTTTACTTCAACTTAACACTTTCAGTCCATGGTTTAATTTATATTAAATAAAAAAAAATGTTTATGTTTAATAACCAAATAAATAAACAACTACTTACCACTACTACTATTACAACTACTGCTACTACTACTACTACTACTACTACTACTACTACTACTCCTACTACTACTACTACTATAACTAATATTGAGGATCCAAAGACAATTGAATTGAATTAATTACTGGAATGAATTTTAAAATGTATTTATAAAAAAAAAAAAAAAATACTCCGGAAAGGTGCTGTAGACACGAATACATGAAAATAAATGGAATGTAACAAAACAGTAAAACAATAAAACAAAATTAGAATCAACAGCATGTTCATACCGATGCTGATAAAATGTGTTTATCTTGACCTTGGTACAGTTCTGTTATAAAATGCTACAAGATTTTTGGTCTAAATCCATACGGTACAGCCTCAGAAAAAGCTGCTGTGTGTATGCGTTTTGGTGGGGGGTGGGTGCACAGGGAGAGGGGTGGGTGCCTGTGGAGGGTGGTGGGTGCTGTGGTGGATGACCGCAGTTCTCTGTGATCCGTCAGAATGCGCCGCTCCCTCGGGTGCTGGTATTTGTGTCAGAGCTTCCTGTGCGTGTATTAATCCTCATTAGGCCGGGAGAGAGGCGCTCATCGACTGCTCCCAGATATTTGAACCTGCGCAAGCTCTGGGCCCTCGACGACGGCCCCGGCAACGGCCCAGATCTGTCCCAGGACGGCCGCCCCCGAAACATGACAGCAAACTTGCCTGTTCCTATACAAGGGAATTTATCACGTCGTGTACTTTGATGTATACGTTGTCTCTTGGTTATGTATTTAGGTACCAAGCAGTTTTAAATAAAGTCATCATAGCTAAAACGATGACAGAAATGACTGTTTTTTCGTAGACTAAAACTATGACTAAATAGATATAATCATGACGTTAGCTTAGCGTAGCGACATTGGCACAGTGGGTTCAGTATGTGCCCATTAACCAGTTCATTTCTGGTTCAAATACACCTAACCTATATGTGATTTGCCAGT